>PVJH01005258.1:84031-114460 GCA_004026705.1 Nesogale talazaci | reverse complement strand
ATAATAATATAATTTTAGCTCATTGATGCCTGACACCGGATCCCTTCACCACCTCATGATCACACAGGCTGGTGTGCTTCTTCCGTGTGGGCTTTATTGCTTCTAAGCTGAATGGCCACTTGTTTACTCAGGCCTTTAAGTCCCCATACGCTATATCTTTTGGTAGCCGGGCACCATCAGCTTTCTTCACCACATTTGCTTATGCACACATTTGTCCTCAGGGATCATATCAGGAAAGTGAGCATGCAAAGTTGTGCTTTTGAGTTCTTGAAGCCTGAAATCTCATCCCTTTGACACCTCATGATTCCACATGCTAGTGTGCTTCTTCCATGTGGGCTTTGTTGCTTCTGAGCTAGATGGCTGCTTGTTTACTTTCAAGCTTTTAAGTCCCCAGACGCTCCATCTTTTGATAGCCGGGCACCATCAGCTTCTTAACCACCTTTGCTTATGCACACATTTGTCTTCAGTGATCATGTCGGAAAGGTGAGCATCTTGGAATGCCAATTTAATAGAACAAAGTGTTCTTGAACCGAGATGATACTTGAGTGGAGGTCCAATGCCCATCTGTTGTCCTACTACTAACCCTATAAGTATACACATTAATCTCTTTCCCTATCCTCACTTATAAATATATGCCCCTATGTACATACCTGTATTTGAACCTCTATACATGTTCATTATCCCCCAGTTCCTTCCTCTATTTCCATTTGCTTTCCTCTTGTCCCACTATCATGCTCACTCTTAGATTTGATCTGGCCCCTGCCTCTATTCTGCTTTCTTATTTTGGTTGTTGCAGCTTATTTAAGGGATGAAATAAACCATGCTGGCTATAAGATTCTTTTGCCAATCACAAAAATCAGAAACATATGGCAGTCTATTTGAGCATTTCAGATTCAATAATACCTTAAACTTTCCAATTGTTTCAAACTCTATCATTCAGTTCTGATATTCAATCTAAATGATTCCACAGCATTTTCCTCAGTCTAACTGTGCTCTTTGTAAAGGTTCACTTGAATGTCTCATGGAGCATCATTAACTCTGGCAGGCTATCATCCATTTGTTTACCATGACATCTAAACTCTTCAACTAAAAGGAAACTTTGATTGTCACTTTCCTGACTTTAGAACTTAAAAGAAAATATATGACTGACATAAAGAACTGTGTCTTGTGAATATAAAATAACAACAATGTGTTAGTCTGGGCAGACTTGAAAAACAAATTCTTAAATGCACATATGTGTATAAGGAAGAGTTTATATACAAGATGAATTGAGCACTGAGAAAACATACCAGCCCAGTCCAGATCACGTTTATAAAACCCATATTAGTCCCTATATCCACCATCAATCTATAAAGTCCTCTTCTGACTTATAAAACACTTATAATAACGCTGAATTCAGGGTGATCACAAGTCATTGGTTAGAAAGTCTTTGGATCAAGTGGTGGTATAAGCATCTCTGTGCTGGCAGGAGTTTTCATGTGGTTTCTCCAGGTCCAGGGTTCTTACTGCATCAGGGTAGGTCCATGTGACTTTTCCTCAGAGATGTCTCACAGGGAATCAGGCTAGACAGTACAGAATCTCCAAAAGTGTGAACCAAGAGAGAGAAAAGTGTCTCCCTCTCCAAGGAAGAAAACACTGGAGATCCCAAAATCCTCACGAGAAGGCCATGCTCACACAGAGGTCTCATTGGCTTTCTCCGGATTGACAGATTAGACTCAACCCCTACATACTTAATCCTCTCAAGTCCCAAATTGACATCAGATTATGTAAAAGATACAAACGATATTTGTCAGCAATTTAGTAGATACTGGGCATTATTATAAATCCTACACATAAGATTATATAATATAACCTTCATAACATCTGTATGAAGTAGGTGCTGATTTAATACCCAAGTTGTTGGGGTGGGGTAGGTGGGTGGAGGGGGTGAAGGGGAGGGGCGTAGATGAGAAACTTAACTAAAATTCAAAAAAAGGGTTTTTTAAAAGAAGTTTAAAATCACAGGGCTAATCAGCAGTAATACCAGAATTTAAATGTATTACAGAGCCAACACATTTTTCTTATACTTTTTTTTAAAACATTTTATTGGCCACTAATATAGCTATCATCATTCCATAGTTCAAGCATATCAAGTAGTATGGTACAATTGCTACCACAAGCAGTTTCAAAACATTGTCTTCCTTCTTGACCTCCTCGATATCATTTGTCTCCCCCCTCCCCCCGCCCCACTGTGTTCTCCAGGAATCCTTGTACTACTAGTTGTCTCTATGGGTTCTGGGTTTCATATACAAAAAAACAAAAAACATAACAAAAGTGACAAAATATATCAGAGAAACCCCAACTATGAACTCCCCTGCCCCCCGCCCAGAAAGGGGTGAAAACTAGATCAGGTCTAATGTGTATTCAGAGGGGGAATCAAATGACAGGTTTTAATTGTTCAAGTCAGCTTTATCATTTTAATCTCTCATAGTCACCTCTCCAATACTAACAGTCAACTCTTAAAGCATCAAATCTGTACAGAAGCTCTTAATCTGCAGTTCCATGCTTCTTAACTCAGAAAAGACAAAGGGTAGTTTTGAAACACAATGACTAGCTTGATATGATGTCCTAGGACACAAACATCCAAACTCACCTGTCCCTGCCTATCCTGGCTTCCTCAGTCCCAGGAACAGAAGGGCCATCTGAGGAGCTGCTGTTTCTCAGTTATGATATAGTCAGTTCCCAGGAGAAGAGCTGACAGAATGTCTTTACTTTCCATGATAGATCTACTATGAGTGTCCGGATCCAGTGTCAACTTTTTAAATATTACTATGAGTTTGTCTTCATCCAAATTAAGAGGAAAACTCTCCGCTGCTGTTTCTTCATTAAATGAATTTGACTATCCTTTCCTAAAACCTGTGCAGAAGTACAAGGGGTACTCGCCCCCAAACCAGAATTTTCCCCCAAAGCTATGTACACACACACACACACACATACAAAACAACCATATCACCTTTGAAGTACTTGCCATTATACTGAATAGATTTGTCAAATCTGCAATTTCATTCTTGGAAACATTTTTCAAACTCCTCTGCTTGGTTGGCTGACAACACCTCCCTTCTTTCTTTTCCTCCTCACTTTTCTGGGTCATCAAATCGCTGTCCTTTCATGTACCTCTGTGTCCTTTCACAGAGGAAGGTCAGGGGAGTAAGAGGCATGGGCAAGAGGGCATAGCACATTGAGATGGCTGTGTGAGCAGATGCAGCATTGTGATGGCAGTCCCCATTTGTCACAAATCAGCCCTTTTTTTATCAAGTGATAAAAAACACAATCTTACACTGTTACACAATCTTTTCAGATCTCTAAATTGATTAACAGTCTGGCCTGGTGGAACAAACTCTAAAACAAAAGTACTATAAGTAGACATTTTTGTCTATTCAAGAAGTTGACGGACCTTCAGAATAAGGTTTGTCATCCATTGACATTTCACCTTTTTTGAAATGAGAATACCCTTGGTATGCTTGAGCTCTTCCCATAGCAGTCCTTGTAAGCTGTGCTCACCACCAGAAGAGTTTCTGCAGCTTTTTTCCCAAGCAGGAAACATTTCACAGCCACGTGCGGTGCTCTATCGGCCATCACAAAAAATGAGGTTCAAGTGAAAATGCTTTTATGAAAAAAATTCACTGACCAGTGAGCTTTCCCAGGTGACAGCAGTTAGTGGGTACACTAACTTAAAGTGAGTTGTTTGATACTTGCCTTGCCATGAGTACTATGACTGGGCTTTTTTCCAAGTTTTCTGGGGTATTCCCTCATACACTGAACAGAACCATATCGTACCCTTGTGTAATATCATATTTCCACACATATCTCAAAATTGTTAGTGTTTTAATGTATTACAGTAATTAAGTAATATTAGTACATAAGAAATATAAAAAGGAGAAAACATTTGAGAACACTGTAATTCAGTGGTTCTCAATATTCCTAATGCTGCGACCCTTTAATACAGTTCCTCATGTTGTAGTGACCTCCCCCAACCATAAAATCATTTTTGTTACTACTTCATAACTGTAATTTGGCTGCTATTACGGATCAGGCATCTCCTGTAAAATAGGTGTTCAACTCCTAAAGGGGTCATGACCCACAGGTTGAGAAACAATGCTGGGATTCATTTTTGTGTTACATATAGCACAAGAAAACTGTAAAGAAATATCTCGAAAAATGGTGTTTCTGGATTACAAGGAGATCTTTCTTGTACTTTTCTGCACTGCTATGTTCAGTTAGTTTATGTTAAAATGATGGTGAAATAAATGTGATAAAACCTGCATGTGCTCTAAGAAGGATCCGTACAGAGTAACAGCCAAACAATAACCTATGAACTATCTTAGGCCTACCTCGTCAATGCTCAAAGTATGAGATCCAGAGTCTCTTTCTCAACTTTGCTACTATCATTATGTAAGCTTCTGTCTTCATCCAAATTGAGTGGATGGGAGGGGAGAGAGTTTTCTTGGAGCTGACACGAGGAAGTTGCTCCTCAGGAGAAAAATGAGGCTATCTGATGCTGCAAATATCTAAGCCCCGCATGGGGTCCCTAAGAGGAAGAATCAACTGGCTTATATGTTACCATTCTCATTAAAGCTCAGAGCGTTAGGGAAGAAGTCATATAGTTTTTTTTTTATAACGAACACTTCTTGCTTTCCTTCAATGATTCCCCCCTAGCCTAGCAGCCCTGGTGCACAGCAGTGGGCTGCAAAGTAGGACGGCGGTCTGCAAGGCAGACATCTTTCTCCTCAGGAGAAGGGGGGCTTTTGACTTCTGTGCTCAGTGGCTACCCTGTCCTACAGGGTCAGCATAGACTGGATGGCAGTGTGTTTGGTTTTTCAGTTTATCGGGAAGGAGAAAGAGGTAGGAATAATCAGTTCTTATTTAAAAGAATCTTAGACCTTCTGGTATCTCAGACAATGGAAGCTGTCCGATTACACTAAAGGGTGGCATGTATATAGTCTGTCCACGTCACAATGGGCTCCATAGCAGGGGAGCAGATCCACTGACCATCTGAGAGCGGCTAGGCAAGTTCTCACCAAAAAATGTTCCAAGAGGCCATATTCATTCTGAAAATATTACACATGCTCCATTATGGAAAGCCCAGAGACTTCTGCATTGCTGACTGCCACCCCAAATGAAGTAACTTCCAAGAAACAGCGTACCTAGTCAGAGGCCGTCCTACACACACACACACACACACACACACGGAACAAAGTTACCTGCTTAAGTTTGTCTTCTGAGTTTAATTAACCACATGCCCTGAGAGAAATAGGGAGAAGGTTTTCTTTTTATTAAGAACTAAAAACAGAACTATTGGGAAGATTTTTCTTTGCCATACTTTAAACTACTATTTTTCCACCCCAAATGAGAAATGTTTCTTTTTCAGGCCATAAAAAGGTATCCCCATAAGTCTATGAACAGAAATAACATTAATTTAAATTTTCTCCAACAATAGGAAAATTTCACTTTTCTTTTACAATTGAGTTTTTTTGTAAACTTTTTATTAGAACATAATTCTCAAGCATGCATCCACCTCTACTTTTATACTCCATTTGAAGAAACAAATCTGAAATTGGTATTAGTTGTAATTAACTCAGAAAAATGCACACTGTTGCATTGGAAATATACAGCTCTAAGGTAGATTGGCCTTTGATTCTTTTTTTTTTCTTCTCGCCTCACTGCCCTCGTGGGAGTAGGAAGCCCAGCCTTGCTTCTGGAGAGCTGCTGCTGGATTTGAACCGTCAACCCTGTGGGCCGCAGTCCTGCAGACAACCACTGCTGCACCAAGTCTCAGCTTGGCCTACAATTCTTATCTCCCCAAAAGGAACTCATCCTTTGCCCACCTTACCCCCCACCCCACCCAAACGAAGCATTACTTAGGTTGCTGTTTGTTGCAGAGTTAATTCTGACTCATGTGACTCCGTGTGTGCAGAGTAGAACTCTCCATATTGTTTTCAAGGCTGTGAATCTTGTTTCAGAAGATTCTTCTAAATCTCTAAACCAAACCTACTGCCACCAGCACTTCTTAGGCTTCCTTTAAATCGGTTCAAACTACCAATCTTTATCTAGTAATACCTGTCTACTTCGGAACTTCTGTTATATTAAGGTAGCAGATGGACACTGGGCCTCTACTCAAGTACTCCCTCAATGCAAGAACACTTTGCATTACCTGATGCTCACTTTCCCGACACTATCACTGAAGACAAACCGGGCCCATATGCAAATATGCTGAAGAAAGCTGATGGTGCCCGGTTAGCAAAAAGATATAGCATCTGGGGTTGTAAAGGCTTGAAGATGAAACAAGCGGCCATCTAGCTCAGAAGCAACAAAGCCCACAGGGAAGAAGCACACCAGCCTGTGGGATCACAAGGTGTCGACAGGATCAGGTAGCAGGCAACAAAGACCCAGAACAAAAGGTCATGTCATTGTGAATGAGGATATCAGAGTGGAGACCCAAAGGCCATCTGTAGGCAACTGGGTATCACCTTACAGAAAGGTCATGGGATGAGATGAGCCAGTCCGGGTGCAGTATAGCACCATTGAAACATACAACTTCCTCTAGCTCTTTAATGCTTCCTTTCCCCCCTTCTCCCACTATTATGACTTCAATTCTATCTTACAGTTTGACTAGACTAGAAGACATACACTGGTACAGATAAGAACTGGAAAAACATGGTATCCAGGACAGATAAAACCCTCAGGACCAATAATGAGAGTAGTGATACCAATAGGGTAAGGGGAAAGGGAGGGAGAAAGGGGGAACCAATCACAATGATCTACATATAACCCCCTCCCTAGGGGGCAGACAACAGAAAAGTGGGTGATGGGAGACATCGGACAGTGCATGAAAAAAAAAAAGCTATAAATTATCAAGGGTGAGGGAAGGAAGTTGGAGGAGGGAGGGGGAAAATAAGGAGCTGATGCCAAGGGCTCAGGTAGAAAGAAAATGTTTTGAGAATGATGATGGTAACAAATGTACAAATGTGCTTGACACAGTGGATGTATACACTAGATTGTGATAAGAGTTGTATGAGCCCCCAATAAAATGATTAAAAAAAAAAGAACTCCAGCTCTACAGGAAAAAAATACATTCATTTCTAGATTGCCTTTTAAAATATATTTCTATTAAAGGAGAATAATTATATTGTAAAACTAGTTTACAGTTGAAGATGTGACCTAAAGGTCAGTTTGATCTAATTTAATGGCTTTAACCAGCACTAAGTGGATCATCATGAGTTTTTTTTTTTTTTATGGTCCTGAGATCATTTCTGTCTTCTTTTTGTACCTCATTTAAAATTAGAACAAAGTTCCCCAATGCTTCCGTATTTACCTCCCATGCAGACAATAGCAAGCAATGGAGTGCTAGAGCCATTATAGCCTACACTCAGTGACTGGCTCCGAGCTTCCCATTCACACCCAGGCCCACCCCAACTTAATAGAACTGACAAGCACGCAAAATTTGGACTTGAGAAACATGAAAAGAAATATTTCTCAAACACTTATTCTTAGAGGGAAAAAAAACAGAACCTCCATCATATTTCAAACTCCATCATATTCCAAAGATGTTAATGGCCTTATGGTAGGTAGACTACAAAAAAGTTAGCATTTCCAGGGCATTTTTAAAGAAACATTAGACACCATCTCAAACCACAAGCAAGGCCTACTTTGCAGAAATGGACAGCAGTTCTGTCTCCACTTACCTTTGAAAATCAAGCTCCCAAGTCTGAATAATGACCTAGTTTATCTGTTCTAGCTTTTGTAATCTGGAATATTTGACTTCTTCAGACTACAGGAAGAGAACTAAACCTCATTTTTAATTCTAATTCCACTCACGCGCCATGAGGTCTCCAATGTCTGACTTTTCAAAAGGCTATCTCGGTGGCGGAAGTGGTTGAGTGCGGGCTGCAGCCCAGCGGCAGTTCCACTCGAATGGCAGCTCTCAGGAGCAGCACTGGGTAGCTCCTACAACCACCAGAGGGCAGTGATGCCCCCCCCCCAAAAAAAAAAAACTCAAAAAAACAAAAGAAGGCTACCAGTCTTTTTTTCTGAGCACGGAACTATAGGAGCCCTGGTGGCGCTGGGCTGCGACCTACAAGATCAGCAATTCAAAGCATGCACACCTGTAAAGAGAGCGTTCTACTCCTGGAGAGTGAAAGGCTAGGAAACCTACAGGGGGCAGGTGGACCCTATCCTACAGGGTCAGGACTGACTCAATGGCAGTGAGTGAGAAGACTGAGGTTAGCCATTCCTCGCTTTCAAGCCCAGCTTCCCAGGTCTAGACCTCATGGCAGAGGTCCTAGTGGGGGTTGCAGAGGTCCTCAAGCCAGTAGCTTCAGCCACCTTGGGGACAATTTTTGGGTCAGCCCAAGCTATGCAATATGAAAGTTGGGGGTGTAGTCCAGTGCCCCGGGTGACTTGAATATCCTTAAGTTTGAGAACCCAGTTCTGGAACAGCAATAATTGGAGCTCTGGTGGCATACTAGGTGACCCACTGGGCTGTTAACCACCAGGCTGGCAGTTCAAAGACCACCTGCGGCTCCGTGGAAAATGAGACTTTCTACTCATGCAAAGAGTTACCATCTCAGAAACCCACACAGACAGCGGCACTTTGTCCTAGAGGATCACTGTGAGTGGGATGGCAAGGTTTTTTGGGGTTTTGGTTCAAGAAAAGCAGCTATCAAGCATGTTTGTGGTTTAACCTCAGAGCCTGTAGGTGGCACTAGAAGCCAGCCTGTTAAGGAGATTCAAGTTCCTGCTATATAGCATCCTGCTTGGTGGACAACATGTTCTTTAGATGGCTTTCTTAATGGTGCGCGTCCTCCCCAAAGCGTCAACAGTCACAGTACCTGTCAGCTTGGAACGAGAACCCAGTTAAAACTGTCCTCCTAACCCACCAGTACAATTTTCAAAAATAGAGTAAAGAATTACATCTTTTAAGAGTTTTAGCGCTTAATACAATGAAGATAAAAAGCACACTTTTAAGAATATCAAGACTGAATAAAACGAAATTAGGAACTTTCAGGGCGGGGGAGAACAAAATTCAAAACTCAAATACCCTCAGCTTATTTTATATATCTAAATATTAGCAATGTACTTGGTTTTGAAAAAAATGATCAAGTCCTACATCTAAAATTATTTATTGTGATGAAATGAGAAAAAGGACTCCCATCATGTAAAGCAAGTACAAAGGTATTTGACAATAACTACACTGCCAAACAAACAGTTCCAGTAATAGTGTGGCGGAACTAGAAGTCTCATACACTGCTTATGAAAATGTAAATTTGCAGTGATGCCCCCCCCCCCCCCCGACACACACACCAAAACAAAACGAAAATGTAAATTTGAAAACTGAAGTATAATGGTTAGGCTGTAAAAATCACTGCCTAAGAAATCTTTGAGGCAGTAGTGCTCTAATACATGGGGTCACTGAGTTGGAATAAAATAGACAGCACAAAACAACAAAAAATTATATCGAAACATAAATACCTAAATTCAGTACTTAATTATATTGTGCTGCTATAATAAAAATAGCATAAGTGGGCAGCTTCAACCAACAGATATTTATTCTCTGTTGAGATTGATCTAAGTGTGAATTCATAGTGCCAGCTCTAGGGAAAGGCTATCTCTGTCAGCCCTGGAGCAGGTCTGTATCACCTTACAATGCCATGCATTGGGTGCTCCTTGGAACTCTCCATGTATCTCTGCTGAAGTTCTCAGAACAGGGACCACGGATCCAAAGGCTACACTCTGATTCTGGTCTTCTTTCCTGTAGCAATGAAATCCCTCCTTGGTTCGCATCTTTCTTTTATCTCTTTTAAGATAAAAGGGAAATTCCCTGAACATCTGTTTATGACTGTGACTTCAACAAGGATATTTTGCTAAAACTAAGAATACAGACAGTGAATATCTAATCCAGAATAAGCTGGTCTTTAATGTTGAATTTGTATACCATGTTCTACCTCTGACATTTTGGTTTGAGATTTTATTTATTATTTTTCAGAATTAGGAACAAGTACAGATATACCTTCCCACAGTTCCATCACATCAAGCAGGACTATATAGTGGCTACCACAATCAGTTTCAAATATTTTCTTCCTCCTTGAAACCAGCTACCCTTTACAAACTCCCCTCTGGCCCTATAGCCCCCATGAACCCTGAATCTACTTTTTGTTTCTATAGGTTCATCAGTCCTGGACTTCATATACTGAAAAACAAGCAAAACCATGATAAATGTCTGAATCAACTCAGGCAAATGAAACATATATAACTAAGATCAGGAGGAAGGAATTCCAGATGAAAACATTTTGCAGGACCCTTAGAGATCATGTTTCTTTTTATTTCATGAACACAAAAAGAAACTGTTAATAGATGTCATTAGGTTAACATTTAGTTTGCCTTTTATTCCAATTACTTGGCTGAGTGATATTTCCTCAGTGGTTGAGTTTAGAATACCACATTATTAACTGATGGTAAAGATTGCCTGGTATGCCAGTTTTAAATTATAATAGCAAAGTTGCTTTTCTTGGTGGGTTCAATGCTGTTTTTACAATTTCGTTTAATTTTGCAAAAGAATGTACTTGATCTTACCTTTAATGATACTAACAAGCAATAAAACAGCTTCCTAATTCCAAAAAATAATTAAAAGGGTGTTATGCTCCACCCTAAGTTCATTACAGATCACAACATATCACAGTATTGGGAATGAGGACATCATTGGAAAGTTGCCAGATTACATCATTTTAAAACTGTCAAACCATTGAAGCAAATTGACTTTTTTTAAGGCATACAATTTAATCCATAACACCTGGCAATTCCACGTCTGGGCATAAACCCTAGAAAAACAAATGCCCATTAAAAGTCTTTTTTTTTTTTAAGTCTTCTTTTTAAAATGATCTTTGAAGGGTAGTTACAAACTGCGAACAACCCCAGTGTCCAACAATAGATGACATGAATGTCGTGGATATCCATCAATGATTTTAAAAACCACTGCTAAACAAAACAATACAGCTACACACGTTAATTAATATCTTAGGCATTAAATGAAAGATGCCAGATCCAAGAGAAAGATACACAGTGATAGAAGTAGGCACAGCTCATCTATGGCAAGGGAGGCCAATATATAGGTAAGTATGGATTATCTACAGAAGGGGAGTGAACGAGAGCTGAAAAAAATCCTCTGTCTCCACCCGCGATGCGTACAGGGCTGTGTACATGCGTTGGCGCTGATTGATTGACATGTCAGGTCTGTGCGTTTGATGGCTTTATTCCTGGAGCCCTGGGGGCAGAGTGGGTTATGCATTGGGATGCTAAAAGCAAAAAAAACGAGCTTTCTCTTCCCATTAAAAGGTACAGTCATGGAAACCACCAAGGACAGTTCTACCGTATCCCATAGACTTACTATGAGATTGGAATCTATTCAGCTCAATGAGAGTGAGTGGTATTATTCTTTTTTCTAAAGGGAAGTAAAATGTTCATACATAAAATTCCGGACAAACTCATGTAGCTTCTAGTATTTCCCACACAATCTAGATTACTGGACAACTACACCCTCACCAGTAAACTTTTACCAAGAAAAGTACCCTACACCTGCTGAGTTCGAGCTCAAAATTAAATACTCAGGAATTTTAAGACGTTCTTGGGAAAATTCCCTTTTCTTTCATTCCATTTTTCCATGAATTGTTTTTTTTGGGGGGGAGAAGCCCCTCTTATTACGTTATGACACCAAATGTGCCAGCCAATTAAAAAATATTTTTTAGAAATTATTTTATTGGGAGTTGATACAACTTATTACAGTACATACATTGTATCAAGGACATTTGTACATTTGTTGCCATCATCATTCTCAAAACATTTTCTTTCTACTTGGGCCGTTGGTATCAGCTCCTCTACAAAACAAATCCTAAGATCTGTACATCCTGGGTCCCCAAAATCTTTTATTCAATAATTAAAGTATTGTTCCTTCTCCTTTGGTCACTGGCAGTCTCTTTTCTCATCCTGCATGCAAACAGGGCCTGCTTCTGCCTCACTTGGTCTTTGCAGGTCTGAATTGCTTTGAACTTTACTGACCCCACAACCGAGATCCAGCTTCCCTTAGGCCTCACTACCAGCGGTGTAGAGGAGTTACAAGTTACTGCGGTTCAAAGACATCAGTGGCTCTGCTCCTGCCCAGATGCAGTCTCCGAAAGCCCCAGGGCAGTTCAACTCTGTCCTACCTGGTAGTTATGAGTGGTTAATCAATTCGAAGGCAGTACTGAGAGACTGCATGGGAGTGAGAGCACATTTAGGCAGACATTGCGGGAGGACTCTCACAAACCCACACAGGAAGCACTGAAAGCAACGGGATGCGTGTGGGGGAAATTTCAACAGCCTAGAGTAATTTCAAATCTTAAATCAGTACCCACCAGGCCCTGGGTTAACTTCAAAGTCAGAAACTCCTAAGTCTTTCTGCAAGTCTTTTTGCTGACACTGTTGCTTGATTACTTCCTTGCCCATGTTTATGCAAAACCCCTATCTGGACAGAGTGCCCAGACCCCTGATAGGACCCGAGAGGGGTGACCAGACTCCGGTTCGGCTGTTAGTACCTTGGAGAAACAAGGTAACCCTCAGCAAGATGGAGCCCCTTGGACAGAGCCCCTTCTACGTCAACTCTTTTCTTCCCTTCTTAAAGAAACGTTTGCTTTGTTTGCCGTTTGTGGTCGGTGATTCCAGGCTTGGGTTCGGAGAGCAGGGACCCCGGGTGACGACAGCACGGGTGCAACCTTGTTCAACAGTGTCACTCCGCGGGCTGGCCCTGCGCGGGGAGGTGGGAGAGCAAGGCACGTTCCCTGGGCCACGTGGGGGCCTGCCGGATAAGTCTCCACTACCTAATTTGGGAGGGGCGCGGGCACGGATCCCAAACGCCCGGACCCTCGCCTCGTCTCCCGCCCCTCCCCCCACTCCCCCCACCCCCGCGACTGGGGCTGGTCCCGCCCGCCCACGGACGGGAGCCACGTGGGTCCGCGCTGCGCAGACTCTCGCGCCGAAGCCACCCTGGGCCTTGGATCGCGGCCCCGGGCCGTGCAGTCTGGAACGGGGCCGAAACGAGTCCCGGAAAGCAGCCCTTCTCGCGGAGGCGGCGAGCCCGGGCGCCCGGCAGCGGGTTTACCTGGCAGCAGGAACACGTACTGGCGGGCGCGAAGCCGCTGGGCGCCGTCCGCGGCGGCGGCCATGCTGCCCCCCGGCCCCCGGCACTCGAGGCTCCGGCGGACGAGCCCTGCAGCCGCAAAGCGCAGCCGGCGGGCTCGGGCCCGCTCCGCGCGGATCCCGGCTCCGGACGGCGGGAAATGGCGCGAGCTGGCGCTCTTCCGGCAGCGCGCGCGCCCGGGCCCTCGCAGAGGGCGGGGCGGCCCGAGACCGGGTTCCGTTGCGCTCTCGGGGCTCCGCGGCTGCCGGTTCGCGGAATCTCCCCGCTGTCCGTTTTCAATTGAGCCGCCAGGCCGAGGTCACCCTCGGGCCCGGTGCTGCCGGCCGGGGCGGGGGAGCTGCCCAGACTCCCCTCCGCGGCTCGGCCGAGGGGTAGGGGCGGCGGGCGGAGCCGCGGGGCCAGGCTGGCCCGGGGCGCGCAGGGACAGCCACCTCCATGCAGCGCCACCCGCGAGCTCCCCCAGCCGCCCCCTAGAGCGGGGTGCCACGATCCGATCGCCGGGCCCGGGTTCCAGAGGGCGGTACCCAGGAGGCGAAAACGGCCGGCGTGTCGGGGTCGGCACTTCGGACTCCTGGAGCGACGCGGGCGTGACCACGAATGTCTCAGTAAATGTCCCTTGGTGGGCTGGTGCGTTCTGCATCGGAGTTAATGCTAAGATACTGTGTGCGTGGTGACTCCCCAAACATGTCAAGCAAACCCCAAGTCCATCGTCCATCAGTCGATTCCGACTCAGTGACTATATACAGGATAGAATAGGACTAGTCTTTTTTTTTTTTTTTGAACTAGTCTTAGGTTTGCTGCGACTAAATCTTTACAGGACTCTAGACAGCCTCCTGTGGGTACTGCTCGGTTTGCTGCTTGGCAATCCAGTGCTTAATTAAGTGTCCTTGCCTTCCAGGCAGTGCTATCTCTAGTGGCCCGCTGTGGGTCTGACTGTTTATAGGAGTCGAGCTCCTAGTTTTCCTTCTGCAGAGCGGCTGGTGGCCTTGAACTACTGACCCTGCAGACCGCAGCCCAACGTGTAACCATGACCACACCAGGGCCCCACAAATAGGCATCACTACAACTGGATACACATTTTGGACCTTCCTGTACGAATTTACTTATTGTTTGGGGAGACTTTGTAATGGGTTAAATTTTAAGGGTTTTTGTTTGGTTTGTTGGTTTTGATTGTTTATGTTAGGGTCAGGAAATTCTGAGATTGAGACTTTAAGTATCAATGTTTAATTGAAAGGAGTGCTTGGTGCGTGAAAAAATGCTTTTTCCTACTTTGAAGAAAAATTCTGTTCTAATTCCGAACCCCACCCCTTGTCATCAGGAATAATACTGTATTTTTTTTTCTTCCAGGGGTTTCTGCATCTACAAGCTCATGTATGTCTTATAGTTTCACAAAAAAGAATATTTCATATTCTTATTACCTTGGCTTTAAAGATAGATAAATCCAGGGAGATAGAACTAAGCCTTCTGAACAAATATTTGCCTTGAATCCTACTTCTAATACTATGAGACAAATGCTGACTAACTGTGAGGGCAGTCGGTGACAGATCTGAGGTAGGCAGTACAGTGGTATGGCCTTATTCTTCCTGATCTACTTCAAGATTATACTATCTGAAAAGCTATCCAATAGGTACCATAATCATTACTAGCAGTTACAAGAGAAAATTACCTACAATTCTCTTGCTCTTGCCATGCATAGCTGTTTTTATTTTACTCTAATCCATTCCAGCCCTTGACTGTGCTACTATATATTTTTATGTGGTTGTTTTCAATGTAAAGACAGATTTGCCACTTTTTTCACTGAATGTGGCAAGCATGTTTCCTATGGTATTCAGTGCTACCATTATTAATAAGGGGATGTTGTTTCACAGAAAATGTTTACTTAATCATTCCCTAGCTGCAATACTTGTTATTTCAAACTATTTTAAGTGATGCCACAATGTATACGGCGTATGGACGATGCAGCTATTGGAAAGAGTAAATTAGATGTACATGGGTGCTTTTATTGAAAGGGAAAAAAGTATGATACAGGAAGAAGTTTGTAGCCAAACACCATATAGATAACTTGAAAACACATATAAAGCAACAACTACAAGTGACTGTTATATGGTATTGAGTATTATACCTTTATTCTTACATTACTAGTTTATAATTAAACACATTTTTCCAAGAATGTCTTTCAGTATTAAGCAAATTACAAAACCAGTACACTGTAAGTCAAATTTGTGAATTTGGGCTCTTTTGCTTACACTTTCGATAACATCTTAACTTTCTCCACTCCATACCTTCATTTTACTTTTTCCTCATGCAGTGCATTTACTGAATTAAAACAATGAACAATTAAAATACTGTATGCACATGAGAGGACTTCCAAAAGCTTAGGGAATTAGACCTAAAAGAAAATGACATTTTTCCACAAACTTTTTTGTGGTTTTATGACTTGTCAGGGTAACACAAAAACGTCTGCATTTCAATGCACCAAGTGTCATATTCTATCTTTTTATTTGTAAAGAAGGCATGTTTAAGTGCTAAATGAAACAAGGACCAGACAATAACAGAGACACAGCATCTAAACGGGGGAGAGCAATGGCACAAGGTCATAAGGATTTGCTGGATACATAACTTTTTGAAGGAGACGGGGGTGGTGGTCAAAGAACACTGTCACATCAACATGATAAATATAGTTAGCAGTGGGACTCCTAGAACAAAATCGCACCATGGTTGCGGGTGTGCATTATGTAAGGCAGGGTAGCTTACAATATTGTCCAAGGGCTTTCCCAAAACAGTCAGGGCATGGCTCAGGACCAGGAGACCTGCATACTGTGATCTCCAGAAGGGGCACACCCAGATAAGCCCCTGGGGGAGATTGCCCCTCCCAGGGCAGGTCAGTGAGGTGAAGTAATCTACTTTCCAATGCACTCTGAGGGCAAGACTATGCACAGCCTTCCTGGTCCACAGAAGCTTAATCCACTTTGGGATTCTGCAAATGGATTTCAAGCTTTCAGCTCAGAATTACAGCCCAATACAATTCCTTCCTGTGATCAGATTCAAGTATATTTAAGGCCATATATAAGACACATAAAAATGAAGATCTTAAAACAGACGGATAGAAGATGAGGTTCAGGAAAGATAAAATAAGAGAGAGGCTAGGACTCACATAGCACCCTTACCCTACAGGACAGGGTAGTACTGCCTCTGTGGGCTTCTACTCCGCAATCTTTACAGGATTAGAAAGCCTCCAAATCTTTCTCCTGCAGAGTAGCTGGTGGTTTCAAACTATTAGTCTTGCAATTATTAGCCCAAGGGTAGACCACTGTGTCATCAGGGCACTTCATGAGTCAGAATCAACTGAATGGCAGTAATTTTGGTTTTGAGTTTGAGGACTCACATTCTATGGATGAGATTATAATTAAATCCCTATCCATTGACCTAAGGCAGGGGTCCTCAAACTATGGCCTGGGGGCCACAGGTGGGCATTTATCCAACCCGCCACTGCTATCCTGCTTAGCAGCTGACCCATCCGGACCCACAATGAATTTGCTCATAGTTTGTGGTTGTCGTTTTTAACTATAGTCCAGCCCTTCAACAGTCTGAGGGACACTGAACTGCCCCCTGTTTAAAAAGCTTGAGGATCCCTGGCCTAAAGCATAATTTTTTAAAGTGATGCACCACTTCTAAACCAATGTTTGCTTTAGTGCTATTTTCTATTAACCAAAAGATGAAAACAACCTAAAACTTTATCAACAGGTAGATTTAAAAAAGTTGATCTGTTCACACATAATGAAATATTAATTATCAAAAGATATAGTTTTACTTGCTACATCATGGATGAACCTTGAAACCATCTTGTATGGGCTAGGGTCAAACTGGGCAGCCTCCTGGACCATGCAGCCTCTTGCACCCCTTTGCATCAGCCTCAGAAGAAGGAGATGAACAACTTGCTGAACTTTGTAACCCTTCTTCTGGCATTTCACAGAGCTTATCTTCCCAGGAAGGGCACAGCCCCTCTCCCTGGCATTCTGAGAAGCAAGTTTTTGCAACAAGATGATTTGCTAATAAGTTATCCTCAAAATCCCAAACACAGAAACCTCCTTTCCTTTCTTTCATCAGCCCACATGCCTCTAGCTCAAAACCTGTATATATCCCACTGCTCCAATACCGGGTGTGGCTCCCTGGCCTAACTCTGGCCTCAGGACCACCCAGGAGCTCAAGATGCTCCTGTCCCTCTCACTGCTGTCCTTTCCCTTCATAAAAGTTCTTCCCCATCTCCAATAAAGCCTATATCTTCACTTTTCATCCCTAACTGAGCTCCACCACCTTCCTGCGGCTCCGTCCCAACCTCTCACATCTTTCACAGTGAAATAAACCATCCACCATGATTCTTCTTTCATGAAATATTGGAGCTAGGCAGATTCATAAGGATGAGAATCTGTTAAGTTTATCAGGAATGGAAGGAAGAGAGGATCCCAGGAGCATTGAGTTTCTGTTCATAGTTGTGGGGTAATTTGGAAACATGAATGCAGGCTTTTTGGAGTGATTAACTTAAATCATGACTGAGGGTTGCTGAGGGGATTTCAAATAAGAGTCTTGTACCAAGACCACCTTTGGGGGTCTTGAATTGAAAAATAGGAATGATTTCTCTCCCCCCCCCCCCTTTTATTAGTAACAGATAAAATGCCTTCTGTCTTAAGGGTTTGACAATTACAGGAGGAATTTATCATAATATATGTAAATTTATCTAAGGGTTTGACAAGTAGTCTTGATGATGCTGTGGGGTTGGCATTGCTCACCTAACCACAAGGTTGGCTGTTCAAACCCACTTGGAGAAAAAAGAGGCTGTGTGCTCCCAGGAAAAAATTACAGTCTTGGAAACCCTACACAGGAGAACAATGAGTCAGAATAGACTCAATGGTGGTTGATTTTGTTTTATTTTATTAAAAGTTTAACAGATTAAGATATGTAGGGAAGGGTATCACCGCTGACGTCAGATGGATCTTGGTAAAAGCAGAGAATATCAGAAAGATGCTTATTTGACTATGCAAAGGCATTCAACTGTGTGGATCATAACACACTATGGAAAGTATTGAGAAGAATGGGAATTTCAGAACGCTTCCTTGTACTCACGTGACCAGAAACAAGAAGCAGTCATTAGAACAGAACAAAGAGCTACTGGGCAGTTTTGAATGAGGAAAAGGATGTGCCAGAGTTGTTCCCTTTCACCATACTATTCAACATGTATGCTGAGCAAGTAATCCAAGAAATTGGACTATATGAAGGAGAACATGGCGTTGGAATTGAAGGAAGACTTATTAACAACCTTCAATATGCAAAACATGCAATCTGCTTGCTGAAAGAGAGAAGGACATGAAGGACTTGCTGATTAAGATCAAGAACTGCAATGCAAAGAAAACAAAAATGCTCACAACTACACACATCATGATAAACAGGAAAAGATTGAAACTGTCAAGGATTCCATTCATTTGGATCTACAATCAATACTCCTGAAAGCAACATTCAAGAAATCAAATGAGTTTTGGGGCCACCTGTTTCACTAGACCTCTCTAAAGCGTTAAAGAGCAGAGATGCCATTTTGAGCACTACGATGTGCCTGACCATGTTTGGTGAAGTGAAATTTCTAAATATGGCTCTTCTCTCCATGCCTTTGTAACTTACACCAAATGATTTGATGGGATTATGACATTTTGATGGGTTAAACACTAATGGAGGGGATTAGTCAGTTGTAATTTTCATTCCTCTGTGCATAAGAGAGCCATCGCAGAATCAGAAATAAGGGACATCAATGAAGAAGAAGCATGAACGGAAGCTCCCTGCCTGTAGTGGTGGAAGCCATGCCACAATGAAACAAGAAGCAAGAAGACTGTACAACAGAGTAGAGGAGCATTGCTGAGACCATGAGTCTGTGGGGCAGAGCAACTAGAAAGAAAATAAACAGTGATACACCAGAACTAAACAACACCATCAATCAACTATATTTCTGACTTATACAGAACACTTCACCTAACAAAATCACACTATATATTTTTTTCTAGTGCACATGGGACAACTCCAAAATAGATCATATTTTAGGCCATAAAGCAAACACTAATAAATTTTAAATCCTTGCGCTACTACAAACATTTTTTTCAGATTATAGTGCTATAAAATTAGAAGCCAACTATAGAGCCATCAACCAACAAATCAAGTACATGAAAACTGAACAACACTTTATTTAAAAGCCACTGGATAATTGGAGAAATAAAATATTTTAAATTCCTTGAAACAAATGAGAGCAAATATAAACATATCAAAATCTCTGGGACACAAGAAAAATAGTAGTCATAGGACCATATATAGTAAAGAGTGTATATATAACATTTTTAAAAAATTAAAAAGCATATATCATTCCAGCAATTATGATGAGAAGAACAAACAAGCCATCAGAAGAAAGAAGCCAGAAGAAGAAGTGAAATAATAAAAATGAGAGATGAAATAAATGATTTGGAACATTAAAAAATAGAAAAACATCAATAAGAAAAGTAGCTGGTTCTTTTAAAGAATTGACAAAATTGATAAAACACTGGAAAACCAACAAAGAAAAAGTCAAAGCAAATATTAGAAGTAATAAATGAAACATGCAATATCACAACTACCAACAGAAACTTTAAAAATAATTACATAATATTATAAAAAATTGTATCCCAAATTTTCAAATTTGAAAACCTGAAAGGTAAAATTTCTAGAAACACATTACCTATCTAAATTAACATAGACTAGTGGAGAAAATTTCAGAATACCTTAACACAGGAAGAAATGGTTCTGTTTATCAAATTATTATTTAAAAGCCCCCAACATCAAAAAGTCTGTGACCAGATGGTTTCATTTAGAGAAGAGTAAACACTAATTCTATATAACTATTTGAGAATATAGAAAAGGATAATATAAGCCAGGCAAAGACATCAGCAGTGTTGAAAATTACAAACCAATATCCTTTATAAGTATAGATGCCAAATTTTCAACAAAATTCTAGCCAAGAGAATTTAAGCAAGCATTAATAAAATAACACATCATTTTCAATTGGATTCATATAGGGCATGCAAGGATGATTCCGTATTAGAAAAGCAATGACTGGAGTCCACCACATAAGCCAACACATGAAAAGAATCACGTTGATAGCTCTGTGTCCACACGGGGGGAAGGCCCTGCACAAGATGGACTGGCCCATCAACGGGTTTGGATAAAAGAATAATTGTGTTGTGTGCGGAACTGCGGCCCACTGGGTTGACAGTTCAAATCCAGCAGCAGCTCTCCAGGAGCAGGGCTGGGCCTCCTACTCCCACCAGGGAGCAGTGATGCCCCCCCCCCCCAGAAGAATTGTGTGGATGGTGCAGGATTGGGCAATGCTTCATCCTGTTGTAAATAGGTGCCAGTGATGGAATTAAGTAGGCTAACAACTAGTTCACTGCTAAATGATCATTCTAAGTATAAAAAAAATAGCATACAAAAAAGTAGTTTGTTATTTCATACAGTTAATAAATAAGTACACTAAAAGAGATACACAAAACTAAGTTACGTTATAACAAAGAGTTTTAAAATATTTATGAAATAAGACCTGACAAAAACCAATAAAACTCTTATTTAATATGCCTCCATACTGCTTCTTGATGGGTGTCCTTGCTTGCAATAATCGACTGTGTCTTATCCTTAATAGTCTTTTCAGTAGGAGGATCCCTTTCCTTAAGAGGTAGGTCAATTAGACAATAATCCTTGAGTGATTTCCCTCAACATTATGTTCATCTTTGAAAAGATTCTTTTGGCTTTTCCTGAACTTAGAGCAATTATTCTGACAATACCTTTAGTTCTTTGAACACTTTCAAAAGTGCATAATTCATCCATAATATCTCATGAGAATTTGGATCATAACAAACTAAAATGAATGAGCATGTCACCTTCTGATTATTTTGCAATTTTTCTCTACATTATATCTTTCTTTACTGAAATAAAAATTGTTGTGGGAAACTGAAAACCAGGAAGAGAGTATGTGTAGACAAACTCTCAACTTTCGTATGTTAAGGAGCCTGGGAGGTAAGTTCTGGGAAACGCTGAAGACAAGTGCTTTGAGTTTCAGGTGCTTTAAAGCTTAGGCAGAACATCCATCTTCTTGAGAGGTTGGAACAAGAAGTTGTCTGGCTCTGGACCAGGCCCAAACACCTTCCACTTATATCAAAGAAAAAGCCTCTCACAACTCCCTTCGGGATCACCCTGGTGTCATGGTTACATATTGGGCCGCTAACCACAAGATCAGCACTTCGAAACCACCAGTCACGCCCCGGGAGAAAGAAGAAGCTTTCTCCTCTCATAAAGATATATACAGTCCTAGAAAGCCACAAGGCCACTTCTATTTTGCCCTAGGCCAGGTCGCTGTGAATTAGAATTACCTCTACGGTATGAGTTTTGTTATTGGTTTGCTTGTTTTCCTCCCTGCATTGCACAGAGCACAAACACATATACTCTCTATTAAATAACCAACCCCTAAACTTCCAAATCCACAGCCACCAAGTCAGCTGTGACTCAATGACCCTATTTGGTGCAGGGCGGAAATTTATATGATTCTTCTAGTAGTCATCTCTGAAACTCCCACCAAATGACCTTTTCTTGATAGGTCTGGATATGATAAGGTGGGAGAAGAATAGGATTCAGTGGTGAGTGCTTGCTTTTAGGCTTCATTGTGCTTCTTAATAGCATTCATAGTGTTTGACATGGTGTAGTAGTTACACAATCCGGTGTTAATTTGAAAGGATTATGTGTGAATGGGGTGGAGTCTCTGGCCTGTTAATCAAGATCTAACCAATGAGGTATCTGTGGGCATGCCCTTCTGAGAGTTCTGGGAAATCTGCATTTTCTTCCTTGGAGGCTGGAGACACTTCTCCCTTGGAGATGCTCGGCTGACAAGACACAAAGCGCTATGCGGTGGGTGCTGGAGAAGGCACGGGGAGACCCTTCCCAGCACTGAGATACTTACAATACCACTGGATCCAAAAAACGTTCCCAACTGGCCTGTGATCTTCCTGCATTCAGTGTCATTGCGTGTGTTTCATAAGTCTGAAGAAGAATAACACACATCATAGTGTCTTCTCATGCCATTTCCTGTCACCAACATGCAGTGACCATTCTCCACATTCCTAGTGAAAGAGACTTGTGTTTTTTTAAAAAACTCAACTCAGTAGTTTTCTCTATTAATTTTCTCATGGAAGCCTTGTTGACCTTTGTTACATTCTAAGACATGGTAATTGTCTTTGGGGAAACATTCCATATGAGAAATGTCATCAAGTATATTATGCCACCACCACCTGAAAAAATGCATGCTATTTATTAATAAATAGATATTTAAATAAATAATAAAGTCTGTTCAACTATGTCCCTGACAGAAAAGACACTGAGGAGCAAAAGTAGAAAACTACCTAGAGAACAATTTCATGTTAAAGAAGTGAGAATAAATATAAGGGATTGAGAAACAGGTATTACTATTTTAAACTTATCAATACAAGTTAAGCATATTAAAAGAATGAGTATTTAAAAATGAGGAGAAAGGGGGTGTCACATTTCCTCCACTAAAGTTATTGATTATATACACACAACTAATTGCAATCATTCAGGAAATAGAACAAATATTTTATTTTTCCTTTCAAGTGAAGGCATAATTTTCAGGGGGTTACCTTTTATAATCTGAAGCGGATGCAGAAACACAGCACAATTACTCTGTTGAGTTTATGTGAAAGCAGCATGAAGTCCATGACCATTCTTTTATTCTTAAAAATAGAATTATCTGTGCAAACTAATAATTGGGAAAAATTCTATCTACTTAAAAATCCAATTTTGAAAAGTTTTTGTCAATATGTCAATAGAATTTCTCTTAGAAATAAACTTACTGATTATCAAGACAGAACTAAGTAAAATGATTGATATAACCAGGAAGCATTGTGTGATAGGTAGATTTGTTGTGCCAACATGACCAATGATGAAACGTAGGTTTGTTGTGGCAACATGGACAATGAACACATACGAAATTAACTGAAGGGAGGTGATATAAATGGCTTGGCAAGCCTTGCCTCTGTCTCTCTCTTGTTTTTCAATCTTCGGACCAGTCGGCTGCCTTGCTTGTCCTGTGCCTCGATTTGCAAGTTACACTTCCTGTGGGACGGACACCCAATCTGTGGACTATGTCACTGTAGGTGAGGTTCCTTCAAGCCCTGTTTCGCCACGCTACTGGAATATACATCTCTTGAGCTGGGGACTATTGGACCCTGTCATCTGACTGTTGGTGACCTGTCTTGCTGTTTGCTGCCTGTGGCCGCATAGCCTGAATTGTTCAACAGAGAATAACCTGGCGGCCCTCAAGATTTGAAGGACTGCCTGTGTATTAGCTGTCTCACACAAGTGAGTAGCACCAAGCCATTTGTACTGCTTTATAGATTGCTTATTTCTTATGTTATATATCTTTCTCTATATATAAATATATAGAGAGAATTATTCGTGTCCTAGTTTTGTTTCTCTAGAGAACCCTGCCTAACACAATTCTCTTCCCACTTGAACCCCTGATTTCAGCTATCCATTTCTTCCTCCTCCCTCCCCCACCTGCCTGCCCTCTCTCATGAATGCTAGATAATTAATAGATTATTATTTTCATATCTTACACCATCCTCCGTCGCCCCTCATGCACTTTTCATTGTTCATCCCCCTCTGAGGGGGGTATAGATTAATCCTTGTGATCGATTCCTCTTTTTGTTTCTCATCCTCCCCTAATCCTCCTGCTATCATGGTTCCCATTGTTGACTTAGGGGCTTAACTATCCTGGATTCCTTATGTTGCGAGTCTCTTAGCTGTAGCAGTGTGCATGTTCTGTTCTAATCCAATTTGTAAGGTAGAATTGAGACCATGATAATGGAGTATGTTCCCTTTTACAATCTATTTTTATATCTTGTGATATCTCTTCGGCATCTGTTTTTATTCAATTACAATTTTTATTAGGATATAATCCAGACATCTTACAATTCAACGATTCAGTCATATCAAGAAGTGTTGTACAATCACTAACACAAGCAGTTTCAAAAAATCAGTTTCCTTTTTGGACTCCTATTACCAGCTCCCCAATATCCAAGCAATACCCCTGCCATAACCCATAGGAACCCTTCATCTAGATCCATCCATCCTGAGTTTCTTAGACCAAAAAACAGAAAAACACACAGCAGGGAGTCAAGAGGGCTACCAACAATACTAAAATACAACAGAGATAAATTCCAGTTTGAAAGAAAATAGAAGATATAAAAGATCAGAGCAAACTCAAAATGTGTCAAATGGGAGATAAAATGGTAAGGTTTTAACCATTCAAGTCAGATTTTTTATTTTAATCTATTTGACTTGCCTCTACAATATTCTGTCTGATAACCAGGCTCTTACTATCCTTTGAATATAGTCAGAGGGAAATCATCAGAGGCTTACACTATGTGTAAATCCTGCAAACCTATTCTGGGCTTCCATTGTCACCCAGAAACTTCTGTAAGTGGGAATTTCACAATTTTAGCTCTGATAGCAGTCCCTCCTTTGGATTTGGATTATATTATTTACAGTTCTTGGGTCATGCAGCTTGATTTGCTGCTTCCATGTAGGTTTAGTTGACATCTCACTTAGGTGATTGCTTGTTTGAAAACAACCCTTCAAAACTCCAGTTGCTATTTTTTTATAGCCAGGAATCATCTAGTTTCTTCATACTTTTCTGTAGCACCCATATCTTCCAGGTTTCCTTCATGAGGGTGTCTATCAAGCAGGACCATGTTGTAAAAACTAGATGTTCTTAGATTAGAGCTAGGATTAAATGAGAGCCCCAAATCTATTCAATAATATTTTTCAGGCAAGAATACTATCCCTTTAGTTCCTTTGGTTATAATTTGGCACAGTGTATGTATGTACGTATTGTTATAAGTGATATATGAAAACCCAATAAAATGATTTAAAAAAAAGTCTTCATTTCTCTTTTTAAAAATTAAATTTTGGGGCTGAGCCCCGGTGGTGGAGTGGTTGAGTGTGGGACTGCGGCCCATTGGCTTGGCGGTTCAAATCCAGCAGCAGCTCTCCAGGAGCAAGGCTGGGTAGCTCTCATGACCACCAGAGGGCAGTGATGCCCCCCCAAAATTAAATTTTATTGTGGTAAAATTTATATAACAAAAGTTAGCCATTTTTAACCACACTAGTGTACATTTCAGTGTTACTAATTAATTTCACCAGGTTGTGCTGCCATCACTATTTCCAAATTTTTTACATCATTCCAAGCTAAACGTCAGTACCCCTTCATCAATAACTGCTATTCTAACCCACTGCGCCCTAGTCACCAATAGTCTACTTTAGTTCTATATGTTTGTCTAGGTACTTCGGATAAGGGGAACAGTTCAATAGCTGTCTTTTTCTTGGTCTGATAGCTTTAACTCATGAAATTGTTTCCAAGGTTCATTCACGTTGCGACATGTGTCAGGATGCATCCCACTTTTTCTATTTTTACATCTTCTGACAGATGCTGGGGTTGCTTTCTCCTTTTGAACATGCATAATACTACAGTGGACTTTGGTCTATGTGTCTTTTTCAGACCTCCCTTTCACATCATATATAAATATATATATATATATACATACACATACATACATATATCTTGAGGGAGGGAGTTGCTGGGTCACATGATAATGCTATCTTTTATTATGAGGAATTACCAAATGGTTTTTCACAGGTATACTATTTTAGAATCTCACCAGCAATGTAGGAAGACTATAATTTCTCCATGTCCATTTCCACACTTGTTAGTTGGCATGCTTCTGATAATATCCATCTTCACTGGTGTGAGACCACTCTCTTTCAAATAATCTATCAATCTTTACAGATTGTGGTAGTTATGCCATCTGGTGTCAATTTGAGGATTAGGAGTGCAGGGGTGGAATCCAGGCTGTCATCCAGGATATAGCCAATGAGATCTCTGTGTGGTCATGACCTTCCCTTAAGAATTCTTGGAATTCTTGAATTTTCCTCCTTGGAGGTGGGAGACCTCTCTCTCTCTCTCTATCTCTTTCAACTCATACCCTGGGGAGATGTTGCAGCTGACAAGACACATGGAATTAAGCTAGTGCCCTGAGCGAGAGAAGCTGCATGGACCTACCTTGATGCAACCAGACCTCTGGAGCTGGAGAAGCCATGTAATGACCCCTACCAGCACTGAGATGCTCACAATACCACAGGCTCCAAAAACTTTCTACCCACTGGCTTGTGATTGTCCTGCATTTGGCGTCATTGCATGTGTCTCATGAGTCTGAAGAGGACTTTATAGATCGGTATCAGAGATATGGACTAATATCAGACTTAAGGGTTTGGACTAGACTGGGTTGGAATGCTTTCTTAATGGTACAATTACCCTTTATTCAAAACTCTCATATATATATAAATATATATGTATATAAATTCGAGGATATATATATATCCTCAAATTTGTTTCTCTAGACCAACACAGATGTTTTAGGGTTTCAGGGAAAAAATGTACCATAGAAGTTCCATGTACCTGCTGCAGGCAAACTGTTTCTCTTATTATTAATATGTTGCATTTCTGTAGCATATTATTTACCATTATTGGTTACAATTGAGCTACACACTTGGTGTTGTATTTTGCCCATATTTTAATGCCCCCATGAAATGCTAGGACAGTCCACAGTTGCTGAAAGAAATTTACCCACCAATTGCTGAGGGACTAGAAAGACTAGGCAAATTATTTTAAAAAAGCATTTCTGGGAATAGTTGACTGTAGGGAACTTTCATCATTATTTTGCTTCAGGAAGATTGAGTCACAATCTTATCATTCTGATAATATATGTCAGACTATTTGCTTCAGTTGTGATTCCTTCTGTGGCAAGAGACAGTAAACTCTATCCAAAGTGGCTCAAATAGAAGAAACTGTATTAGCTAGATTTACTGAAAAACCACCACCTACCTATCAGTATGTGATTCTTTGTGGGGTTTTTTTTTGTGGTTTTTGTGTTGCTATGATGCTAGAAACCACACCACTGGTATTTCAATAGCAGGGTCACCCATAGTGAACAGGTTTCAGCAGAGTTTCCACATTAAGACTAGGAAGAAAGGCCTGGTGATAGACTAGCTAATTAGCCAAATGACTTAGGCTGGGTTCTCTAGAAAAGCAAAATCAGTGACACTAATATATGTCTAGATTTACTCACTGCCAACAGTCGATTCTGATTCATAGTCACCGTATAGGACAGGGTAGAACTCCCCCTTTTATTTTCTGAGACCGTGACTCTTTCATGGAGCAGAAAGCCTCTTCTTTGTCCTACAGAGTGGCTGGTGGTTTCCAACTGCTGACCTTGTGGCTAGCAGCACATATCTCACTACACCACCAGGTTCCTCCAATGTTCCCTTGATTTTCACATGAATTTGGATAAGTCAAAAATAGACCACAGTGTCTGAGACTTGTGGACTCTCTGGAGAGACGCAAGAGATAGGAATGGAGCTGACCATTGATGGCTCCCATTTAGGTAGGAGCAGAATTCACCATACAGTTACGTCTTGGGATCCTCTGTAGGGCATACCCATAAGGACACAACCAAGGATGTCAGTGGGCCATATGAAGAAGAGCACAGTATAAATTCTGCATACTTATCAGTGCGCCTCAACATTTTTGACACTGCTTCTTTATGCTTCTGAGCCTGGATTCCTTGAAAATTGCTTTCAGAAGCACTTTACTTCTGTTCCTAACATCTAGATGTATCTCATAGTTAAGGCACTCCAATTTTTGTAGGAAATTCCAAATGTCCTGCGAATTCAAAGATCTAATTGATTGATCTGATAACTTCTTTTGTTCTTGAGTCCTTTTTTCTTCTTTATTTTTAGGAGTATTTTAGTAATTTCACTCTCAGGTGTCACTGATTTGTCTTGAACATTAATTTGGGATCCAGGTGCACAATTGTCCATTAGGATTGGTCATTGGTTTATCACATTGATGGGGCATGAGGGTTCTGGGACACAGAGCCCAGGCATGGAATTTACCATGGATGGCTCTGGGTTGGGGGCTCTAATTGGGGCACCTGAGACTCCTCAATACAGATCACATGTTGGGTGTCCCAGACCTGTTCTTCAAGGGTAACATACATAAGTGAGGTCTGGGCATGTTCTCAGTAGGTGGGAGACTGGTCAAGTCTGCATAAGGAGTACTAAAGTAGTCTTAATCCTCCAGTTTATATGTTAGGATCCTTTTTAGCACATCTCAATTAGGAGATCACAGAGGATGTTGATTGCCCTTGTGAAGGAGCCCAGTATAAATCCTGCAGACTTATCAGCTTATTTGCTGCAGCTGTTTTATGCCATGAAGCCTAAGTTGCTTGAAAATTGCTTTAGAAAAACACTTTATTTCTGTTCCTCAAGTCCAGATGTATCACATGTATGTGTGTGTATATGTATATGTGTATATGTGTGTGTATATATATATACAGAGAGAGAGAGAGAGAGAGAGAGAGAGATTTACGTCAAGGAAATAACTATTGCGACATTAGAGTCTGGTTGAAGAGGCTGCCAATTCTGAGACCATAAGTCAGATGTCGAATTGAAGGCTTCCCCTGGCTCATGTAACTGCAGCGGCTGATGATCCTAAGATCAACAGGTCAGGCTGCTGGCTTTATTAAGTAAATGAATACAAGGTTAAAGGTCACAGGTTAAAGGTCACAAGGTTAAAGGATCAGCAGGCAATTTAGCAGGTCACTGGTTCAAGTACAAAGAACGGGAGGTCAATTGAAAATTTAGATGTAGTATTGACATCCAGGAAAAGGCAAGTAAGCTTTATCAGGGGGTGGGTGGGTAGGGCTATATAATCTGTTGGCTGAGCAAATAGTAAGAGAAGCTGGAGTATAGGAGGGAAATGCGGTATCAGGATCGGAGGGACACAGTTGAATTCTGGGGATGGCGTGGCAGAAAGATAGAAGGACGCAAGGAGAGTGATGACTGTTGAACTGATGAATCAGACAACTCTGGAGCCCCTCTACCTTGGATTTCCTGCAGCACAAACCCATACATGATTCTTATTGATTTCATGATTTTGTGTTTTCTTTTTTTTTGGGGGGGGGGGCATCACTGCCCTCTGATGGTCATGGGAGCTACCCAACCTTGTTCCTGGAGAGCTGCTGCTGGATTTGAACTGCCCATGGACCACAATCCCACACTCAACCACTACGCCACTGGGGCTCAGCCTTGTGCTTTCTTATGATGAGGAGTCTGAACAGTTTTTCTCTTTCTTCCTTGGTAATACACATTTTCCTAGTTCAAATGTTTTCTCATTCCAGTTCATTCCCACCCAAAAGAATCCTAAATGATTGTCTCATTGGTTGTACTTGGACCATTAAGGTGAGGCTGTGATGTGTGATTGGTCCCAAGCTGGATGAACAGTTTGCCTACAGGGTCAGGTGTGACCAATCTACCTGACAACATGAGCTGAGATGGAGAAGAAGTACCCACTGGGAAATCAGGTATGGTGTGTGGTAGTTACACACTTTCATGTCAACTTGATAAAGGAATGAAGGCATGGAGTCTAGCCTGTCAATCAGGTCTGCCTTTGCGTGTGTGGCCTTGTGAGGATTCCAGGAATCTTTTGATTCTGCCATCAGAAGAAGTGGGACTCCAACCACCCCCTCTCCCCCCACAGACCTCCCCAACCCCCGTTTGACCATCTTGTTGAAAAGCCACATGAAGTCATTTTGATGACAGTCAGAGGCCTGGAGATCCATCCACTTCCATAGGATCCACAGCACTTTCTACCCACCAGTCCTGTGATCTTCCTGCATTCAGCATCATGACATGTATTATGTAAGTCTGAAGAGGAAATTATAGACTAGTGTCGGACAGACATATGTGCTAATATCATATTTATGGACTTATCTGGACCAGGCTGGGATGTTTTCTTAATATACAATTACCCTTTGATACAAAGCTCTTTCTTACATATGCATGAGTGTCAATGAATTTGTTTCTCTAGTCAACCTGGTCTAATACAAATGGTTTTCCCCAAATTGTGAAATAGGTACTATGAAGCAAATAATATCAGCTCTCCATTATGTTGCCCCTTTGAAGATGTCTTTTTTCTAAAGTGACCAGATTTTAAGCAGGACAGCACTGACCTGGGGTGGCGGGGGGGGGGGGGG
>PVJH01005258.1:0-83931 GCA_004026705.1 Nesogale talazaci | reverse complement strand
TAACCCTGTAGGACAGATAGGAACTGCTCCTGTGGCTGTCTGAGCTGGCCGATCTTTACAGAACCACGAAGTCTCGTCTTGCACCCTTGGAGTGGCTACCCGGTATGAACTGCTGATATGGGGGGGGGGGGTGGAACAGTGGGGGTCCGGTGGTGGGTAGCCGTCTAAAGAGCACTGCCATTGTGAATTCATTGTAAAGGGAGAGCAAACTTCATGATCTCGTTTGGTAGCCCAGTATAGAAAACTTTGGAAGTGTTTTAGATCATTGCAAAGGACTTCCTGTCATAAGTGCAATCAGTGAAAGCACTTTAATATTAGGTTTTTGGTTCTAATCCACTCAGAGTTGTTAACCTACTTGCAAAAGGTCAGAGCCTTGAAAATGTTACAAGCCACAATCCTACTCTGCAGGTATGGGGTTGCCACTCAACAGCGACGAAAAAAAGACAATCTCTGGCCAAGAAAAAGCACCAGGGGGCTGGACAATCTAAGTTCCCTAAAGAAGATAGGAAAAAGGAATCAAGGGTTTGGGCTGCATGTGCTATTCCTTGAACCTGTGGACTTCCTGGAGCCCTCTCTCATTTTCTTTAAGGCTCACTTATTTCCCGGCCCTCAGTGGCATGGACCAACCTCCCCCACCACTAAATGGACCTAAGGGGTTGGTTGTGTAATTGAAGGGTAAATTTAAAGAGATATGAGACAAGGCACTTAAGGGTTCATCTCCAAGGCAATCATAACCAAGCCACATTAATCACATACGTAACCGGAAGGGGTTGTGTTACAGGGATTGTAGGACCTTGTGTTCTTCATACTCAATAAACTTGAGAAACACCATGACAGGCTCCAAAAGAGCCAAAACGAAGGGTAGGCCTAAGTTCTATTTCAGAGAAAACCTGTGACTTCCCTGAAGCTAATGCAACACCTGGAACTGTCCTTAATTGTCTGTCAATATGCACCTGTGTGCAGATGATCGTATTGACCTCGAATGTGTGTCCTTGAAATTTTGACTTGCATCCAAAATTTTTTGCTACAGAGGAGGGCAATCTAGGTGTGTGCATGCAATCAGAAGGGAAGGAACTAGAAACATACATGTGACAGGATGGTACATAAGTGACAAGATGGGTGGGTTCTGGAGTTAAGAACCTAACCTAGGTCTTCTCTGAGCTGGGTTGCCCTTAAGTTAAAGTGATCAGATTTTAAGAAGGACACCATTGACTGGGGGTGGGGTGGTGGTGGCGGGGGAGGGCTCTGGATTAAAAATTTGGTCTTTACAGGCAACAAAAAATTTAGTAGAACATAAAAATAGTATTTTAATATATTTATTTTAATTTTAAAACACCTCAGGATATTGTTAAATTGTTAAACACCTCAGGATGTTGTCTGGGCACCTTAATATAAAAGCAACCACATGTTGGCAAGTACCTTAAAAATGGCATTATTGGCTGAGCCCCGGTGGCGTAGTGGTTGTGCGCGGGACTGTGGCCCACTGGGATGGAGGTTCAATTTCAGTTCCACAGGAGCAAAGGCTGGGCCTCCTACTCCCACAACCAGAGGGCAGTGATGCCTTAAAAAAAAAAAAAACCTAAAAAAAAAAAAGAATGGCATTATTACGGGGGGCGGGGGTGGAGACAATGTTGGGAATAACTTTTACTTAGGCAAATGTGACTGGAATGCATCTTCATCAGATTGGGTAACATGTAAGCGTAGAGAATTCCTTTGCATACACTCTCCAGTTCTGTTTCCCACATTGGATCTACACTTTGCCTGATTTACAGTGTATAGGGGGCTAACTAGAATTGTAAAAACCATAATGCATTTGACGGCTCACTGTTTGGGCCAGGGTCAAGTCAGGCAGGCCCCTGGACCAGGCAGCTCTTTGACTCCTTTGCATCAGCCTCACAAGAAGATGGAGAGCCTGCTGAACTTTGTAACCCCTGCCTCTGGCATTTCACAGAGCTTATCTCTTAGGGTCGGGTCTGTACAGCCTCTTCCCTCAATGTTGCAGGAGGTGGATCTACAAAAGACAAAGTGTGCTCACAGGCCATATTCCAAGACCCTGCAACTGCAATATTCCCCTTATCGATACACATGCCCTTGGCTCAAGTTCTATCTATGTCCCACTGTCTCACTTCCAGGCACAGCTTCCCTGGCCTAACTCTCAGCCTTGAACTGCCCAGGAGCTCAAGATGCTCCTGTACCTCTCTCTGTTGTCCCTTCCCTTCCCCAAAGTCCTTCCCTCCCTCCAGTAAAGCCGCCGATCTTTGCTTTTCATCCCTGAGATCGATCTCCTTCCTTCGACTCCATTGCAACCTCTCATACACATACTCCACTGCTAACCCAAAACCTACCAACTCTGTGGGGCACAGTCCTTTCCTGACATACATGGAGTCACCCTGAGTCCAAATAGACAGGAAGACTACTGGTAATTAATGAAGAGGACAGTTAAATTGTTGTCATGACAGGAAAAAGCAGACAGACACAATGTTATGCAGGGAAAATCCTCTCAGATTATTCTCCTTTGTTAGAGCACTCTAGTTTCAAAAATTAGATGGATGGCAATGACATCCCCAAATCCATTTGCAAGGTTCCCAAATAGATTGGGGCTTCAATGGATACTTTCTTATTATTAACCAAGGATGCAGATAATCTTGCCCTCAGGCAAAATGCCTTGAAAAGTGAATTGCCTCCACCTTTCTCTGGCCAACCCAGGGAGAGACAGTCTGATTCCTTCTTCTTGGAGGACACTGGGGCCAGTTGAGAAGGTTCTATAGTCATGAGTCATGCTCCATCAGTCTTGCCCTGGCTGCCTTGGTCAAAAGGCCATGGACCAATCTTATAAGTTCTTCTTTTTACCTAATGATGTATGTGTCCCAATCATGGTCCCATACTTCCTTCTGTAAATCCATCTGTAATTGTGATGTGTTGATCTGCCACCCATCATGCTTTTGTGACAGTTTCCTTTGCCTATCCATGCCCTCTTTAAAGTTTTGTATCTCAACAAAATCTTGGAGCCCATTTTAATAGCTTCCCTCATCCAGATGATGTGTCTCTGTCTTTGTCCCTCTCTTTTATTAATCATTTCATTGGGGGCTCATACAAACTCTTATCAAAAGCCATACAGTCTTTGTCTCTTCTGAGGCTTAATAAATATTCTCCTTAAATTATACTTGACATTGGATTTCTTTTATCAAAACCCATTTATTGGGAGTTAATACAAATACCATATCATCCCATAGTTTGATCACATCAAGGAGTATTGTACAATTGCTACCACAATCTCTTTCCAAACATACTTTTTCCTTCCTGAAATCCTTGACATCAGCTTCCTTTCACTTACCATGTCTTGTTTTATAGAGTGCAATCCCATAGCAGTGGATTCCCAATTCTCAAAGCATAAAATTGCCAGTCTTTTTTCTAACCTAGGTCAAGAAAACAGCAATGTTAGGCTTAATTAAAAGGAACTAGTATTTATACGGCTGTTTCTGAGTTTATGATTTATAAAAGGATTTAGTCTAGATTCTTGCTGCCTTAAAGCCTTTGTGAATTTCATACAATACCATTCCTACTCCACATGGCACAGTGTCCAGTCAGGGAGTTCAGGATCTTGCCAAGTCCCTGGCATATGATGCTACATCTGTCATCAGACTTTCTGGCATATATCCGGTGGATCAGCAGGACCTAGAGATTTCACAAACTCACTTTCTTCTGCTTGGGAGACATAAGGCCTTAAAGTTTGCCCCCAAAAGTAGCCAAATATTCCCCTCAACTGAGGTGTGGGGAGGGAGGAGAGCAGACACTGTCTCATGTTGTGTGTGTGTGTGTTTGAAGGTCTTCACACTTACTCACAGAAGAGTTTTTACACACCATTTTAAGAGGTAGCATATGAGGAAGAACCAATGGTACTAAACGAAGAAGTTAAAGATGCATTGAAAGCATTCGCCAAAAACAAGATTCCAGGAATTGATGGAATATCCATCAAAATGCTTCAACAAGCCAATGAAGCACTGGGAGCACTCACTAGTCTATGCCAGGATATCTGAAAGACAGCTACTTGGCTAACTCTGGAAAAGATCCATATTTTTACCCATTTCAAGGAAAGGTGACCAAACAGAGTGCTCACATTTTAGACCCATATCATTTATATCATATGCAGGAAAAAATTTGGCTGAAGACCTCCAACAATGGTTGCAGCAGTGTTTTGGTAGTATTTTGGCCATAGGTTCAAGCAGGACTCAGAAGGAATGGAACAAGGGATATCATTGGTGATATCTGATGGATCTGGCTGAAAGCAGAGCATGCCAGAAGGATGCTTACTTGTAACATTTGATTGTGTGCGTCATAACAAACTTTGAATAGCCTTGAGATGGATAGGAATTTCAGAACATTTCATTGTGTGGAATATTTTATTCATGTAGAACTTGTTCATGGATCAAAAAGCAGTTTAAAATCAGGAAAGATGTGTCAGTGTTGTATCCTCTCATGATATTTACTCACTATGTGTGCTCAACAAGTAATCACATACACGGGATTATATGAAGAAGAATATGGTAGCAAGATTGAATAGAGTGTTGTTAACAACATGCAATAAGCAAATGACACTGAGTGAAAGTGAGGAGAACTTGAATGAAGCTTTTGCTGTTGAAGATTAAGGATTACATCCTTAATCCATCTGGATTACAAATCAAGTACAGGAAACCTGAGTCCTGCCAACTGGACCAATAGGCAGCTTCATGGTAAATGGGGAAAAGATTAAAATTGGCAAGGATTTCATCTTGCTTGGATCTACAGTCAAAGCTCAAGACAGCAGCAGTCAAGAGATCAAAAGATGCATTGTTTGGGGCAACTCTGCTGCTTAAGTCCTCTCTAAAGGGTTGAAGTGCATGTGTTGGAGGGCTAAGGTGAGCCTGACCCAAGCTAGGTATTTTCAATGACCTCATATCCAAGTGAAAGTTAGACCTTGACAACATGTGTACAAATATGCTTGATACAAATGATGTATTGAATGTTATAAGAGCTGTTAGAGCCCCCAATAAAATCATTGGGGAAAAAAAAGTTTGATGGGATTGTTGAGATGTGGATAGAAATTGCATCAGATGTATAGATTATTCTGAGTATTAATTACATTAACTCTTCTCATCCATAAATAAAGAATGTCCTTTCCATTTATTTAGATCTTTGATTACTTTTTATAATGTTTTTTTAGCTTTCTGTATAAGACTTTCACTTGCCTGGCTAAGTTTATTCCATTTATTTCTTTGGGTGTTGTGGGGCAGTGACATAGTCTTCTGTCAGCTTGAGTGAAGGCATGGTCTCTTGCCTGTCAACAGGTTATAGCCAGTGATGACTCTGTGTGGGCATGGCCTTCTCCTGAGGAGTCTGGGCATTCCTGTATTCCTCTCTGGACACTAGTTCTGCCTTCCATTTTCTGCTGTTGAGACACTTAGAGTGCTGGAGGAGCTATGTGGAGACCCACCCCAACATTAAGATGCTTCCACTGCCACTGGATCCACGAGACCTTCCACCCACTGGCCTGTGAGCTTCCTGCATTCGGCATCATTGCATGTGCTGTGTGAATCTAATGAGGATTTTATGAGCTAGTATCTGACATATGCGCTAATATCAGACTTTTGGACTTAGTCTGGACTGAGATGGGATATTTTCTCAATATGCAATTGTTCTTTTATATAAAGCCCTTTCTTATGCATATATAAAAGAAAGTTAGACCTTGAATAGCAAACACTGACGATGAATTGGTGCATTTGAATTGTGGTGCTGGTGGAGACTATTGAAGAAACCATGAACTGCCAAAAGAACACAAGTCCGTCTTGGAAGAAGTATAGCCAGAATGCTCTTTAGAAGCAAGGATGGGAGACTTGTTTTATGTACTTGGGAGAGAAGAGTCCCTGGGCAAAGACTTCATTGCTCGGTAAATTGGAGTCGTAGTGCTGAGGGTAGGAAGTGGAAAAAGACCCTGGAGAAAGATGGATTCATGCTGGGGCTGCAACAAGGGGCTCGGACATAAGAACAATTGTGAAGGGGACACAGGACCGGCATTGTTTACTTCTGGTGTAGGTAGAGGATTGGAATCAACTGGATGATGCTCAACAACACACTGTGGGATGTAAATGGTCTTGGGATAGCACTCTTTGAAGCAGGTGGAGACGGGGTTTCTATGCTGATGCAAGACTCACCACAGGGAGGAAGGAAAAGGAGCAGCTTGGATCCTCTGACTATCTATCTATCTATCTATCTATCTATCTATCTATCTATCTATCTATCTATCTATCTATCTATCTATCTATCTATCTATTTACTGACCTCTGGTGGTGGGAGTAGGAGGCCCAGCCTTTGCTCCTGTGGAGCCGCTGCTTGAATTAAACCTCCATCCCAGTGGGCTGCAGTCCCGCGCACAACCACTTGACACCCGGGCTCAGCCTCCTCTGGCCAGTTTTCAAATGTGCCCGGGCAGCTAGTCCTGCAAGTGGATCTCCACCAGCTGATTCTCACTGGCGACTCAATGCAGGTTGCTGCTGGTCCGGGACTGCCGGCCATGGTGGTGCCGGCCACCCACACAGAGAAACCCAGGAGCTGAGGGTTTTGGGCTGGGCAATCGGATCCACCCAGGCGAGCTGGAGCTCCCTGGTTTCCCCCGCCCCGGCTTCCCAGCCTCAGTGCTACCTGCCCGCGGAGCCACTGGTGGAGGCTACGCCAGCCAGCCTGCGCCCTTAGAAACCTGGATGGGCCACCCGCAGTCCGTACCCCCGGGCAGCTGCAGCTGCACCGTGGGGCTGGCCCAGGGGTGCATTCTACAGGGGAGCTGGTCCCAGGGGGTCAGCAGCAGAAGCGGGCCTTCTCCAACCCCCTCAAAGTGCATCTGCCTGGGTTAGGAGCCTTTCTGCATGGGTATCAGCCCAAGAAGAGGAGGATGACTGTCCCAGGTCAGATTGGGGGTGGGGATGGCTTTGGCAGTTGGGCCTGCAACTAGGACCTAGTTACTAGGTCTACCTGACGTTGTAACAAAGAGGTGGTGGGTGGGAAGGCCTCGCAGAAGTCTTCTTTGAGGGAAAACAATCCCCCCAACCCCGACCCCCAAAACCTTCTTCTGGAACCATCCCTCTGCACATATTCCAGGCCACTTCTTGCTTGAATTGAAAGTCATTTCCACAAGTCACTCTAGGGATGGAAGAGGGCAAACCCATCTCCCCCATCCAGCCAGCTGCCCTTCCAAAAGAGTAACTCTTTCCCCAGAGCTTTATGCACTTCTTATGTTGCCTCTGCCTTGATGTGACAAACCCATCCACATCGAGTTAAAATCCACTTACACACAGGAATCACAATTATTTTTGCATAAATGTAATTCCTCACAGAGCTCAGGGGTCTTGTATATTCAACCTAAATTCTTATAATGTGGGTTGGGTTTTTTATAATTATAAATTATAATTTATAATTATAATTATAATTCTTATAATGTAGGTTGGGGGTGGTGGTGGTGGTGGTGGTGGTGGTTGGGGTCTCCCATATTGGAGTGCACATACTAACACCAAACTAGCACTAAGTCAAATCAGCTCATATTTGTAAAGCACAGATTCCTATAAGGTACCAAACTGTTTTAGTCAATGCAGCTAGCCAGCAGAGCAGCTGCCTCCCAGACTGAGTGGAATATGGAAAACATGAGGGACGAGGTTCTAATCTTGACCTTGCCAGTAAATAGACAATTCCATTTAAGTTCACAAATATCTTTGAGACCATCTAGCTTCTGAGACCCTGGAGTTCATTCATTCATTCTCAAAGTCTAGCACATACTACTTAACTGTTCCAGTGGAATACATTCTGAAGCATAAGTGTGTGTGTGTGTGTGTGTGTGCTTGCATGTGTGTGTGTGTGTATCTGTATGCATGTGTAGAATTATGCTCTGTAGGCTTTTTACTGGCATTTTTTCATAAGCTGATTGCTGAGTTATTCTTCTGAAGAACCTCAACATTGAAACTTTTAATTAACATATGAGCACATTTATACAATAGACCTGTCCAACCATATGACTTTCAAAGGGTGTGATGCAGAGGTGGTGAGGAGAGCTTTAACTACTTTTCAAAAACTGCTTTTTTTAAATTTAGGAACAAAGGTTTGGGAAAAATTGCTACTTCTTAGGTTGCAGTGTAAAAGATGTATTGTCAATCTAATGAAACATGCAAGGAGAGTTTTAAAATTTCATGGGAAATTCAATGATCTCTTCACTCCATTTTACACAAACTTCTTGAAGCACACTGTCTTAGCACCCAAATAGATTTGTTATTCTACACCAAGGTTTCTCAGCGTTGGGACAAGTGATAACATCGGAGCATGTTGAACAAGATTTCTGGCCTCTACTTACTAGATCCCAATAGCATCTCCCTTTACCTGAGAGAATAAAAAATTGCCAACCATTGCCAGATGCCTATGGTGCACTACAGGCACTGTGAAGCAAAGACCACTTACAGATGGGACTTATAAAATCCAACCCCCTCCTAGGTAGGTTGAATACTTAGTTTAATAAACTGCATTGTACCAGTGTTTTCAAATATAAGATAGATTTTTCAATTATACCACCAAGAAATAGCAAGTCCTATCCATTAAATTATGATATTCTATTATTTGTAAGATACATACTAATTTCAGAGACCTTAAAATGCAAATAAGGTGCTTAGAATGATGCAATATGGGGAGCCCAGGGGGCACTGTCGTGCAAGCACTGGACTGGTAGGAGATCTGCAGATGAAGTGGAGGCGGCCTCTCTGATAAAGATGAGCAGCCTTGGAAACCCTGCATAGGATCCCCATGAGTTAGAATCTACCCAATGGCAGTGATATGTTCCTGACATTGGGAATATATAGGGGACATATATAGGTTGGCAGCTTTACGTTTGATGATCATAGAAAGCTGCTTGGAGGGAATAACCTTTAAAAAATATCATTTTCTTGTTCTACAGGTGATAGAAGGAAAATAGTTTTCAGGGAACTTTTTAATAATTCCTTCGGTGATGTTAACTTGCTCAATGCAAAATGGGCAGTTCAAATCCCCCTGGAAGAAAGCCCTAATAATCTACTGAAAAAAATCAGCCATTGGAAAGTCTAATAGACCACAGTTCTATTCCGACACACAGGAGGTCTCCATAAGTCAGAAATGACTCTGAGGCACACAGCATCCTTCATAATCCAGGTCAGAATGCCTGATATGCGCTGGCTTGCCCTCATGCTCACTTGTAGCCCATCGACAAAAGGCTTAAACTTCATGGTGTGAAGGAGCAGATGGCTGATATAGCAAGAGTATAGAACCAGTGACTGTCGCACTTTGCATTGGATCTCTTGCCTTGCAGGTACCCAATGAATGGTGACCCAAGACTACCATATACTTGCTACTTTAATGCCCTCTTTGCCTGATATGTATTAGTCCCCTCAAGAACAATAATGGGAGTAGTGAGATTGTGAGGGTAGGAGGAAGGTAAAGGAACAAGGTTAGAAAGGGGAAACTGATCACAATGATCAACATATAACCCACCCACAGTGGAATGAACAACAAAAACATGGGTGAAGGGAGACAGCAGATGGTGTAAAATATTAAAATCATAATAACATAATTTATCAAGGGTTCATGAAGGTGGGGCAGTAGGGTAGGGAGGGAAAAAAGAGAAGCTGATAACAGCGCTCAAGTAGAAAGAAAATGCTTTGAAAATGATGATGCAACAGAAGTACTGTGGCAGTCATGTATGTTGGGGCCAGTTTGATTAAGAGTGTAGGGGTGGAGTCTAGTCTGTCAATCTGGAGGTAGCCGATGAGACCTCTGTGTGGGCATGGCTTTCTCTGAGAATTCTGGGAAATCTCACAATATTTCCCCCATGGAGATGGGAGACAATCAACCCAGTCTCTTGGAGATGGTCTACCAGCAAGACAACATGGCAGGCAGCATGCTCTAAACCCTGCGTCCTGGAGACTGGAGGACTGGGAGGAGAAGCCACACGGGCTTACCCTGATGGAATCAGACATCTAGGGCCAGAGAAGCCACCTGGACACTCCTGCCAGTGCTGAGATGCTTGGCAGGCCATGGGGAAACCTCTACCAGCACTGAGATGCTCCTACCACCAAAGGATACTGCTGATGGATACTGAACCCTGGGAATGAGGAGCCATGGGGAGATCCCTGCCAGCACCGGGATGCTTCTACCGCCACTGGTTACATAAGACTCTGCATCCACTGGGCTGTGATTGTCTGGTGTCTTTGCATGTGCTTCATGAGTAGAGAGGAGAATTTATAGATTGGTATCAGACATGTGGGTTAATATTGGTCTTATGACCTTTTCCTTACATCCATATATGTGCTTATGAATTTGTTTTTCTAGTCTACCTGGACTAACACAAGTACGAACGTGCTTTATACAATTGATGTATGGATTGTTATAAGAGCTGTAAAAGTCCCCAATTAAAATGATTTATTACACATGTAATACATATTCTGCCACCATCAATAAAATTGAGACCATCACCTTATTGCAAGCCCCTATTGTTTGTGCAATTAATGTCCACTAACTTAAGAGTTTAATTGATATAAGCCAATAATTTATGTATCAAAGTTCATAGCCAGCATATACTTGTATAATCCCTTTTTCTCAACTGTGTTAAATCCTGCTTCTTTGGTGAAGTTAATGACACTTTCAATAGAATGTCCCAGGGAGATGACTGAATGTGTTACATAACATAAAATGACAATGGTGTCTCTAAGGTGAACCAGAGACATATATAAACCTGACTTTACGAATGGATCCTGGAAAACACTTAATTCTAGCAACAATCTAAGAACATTTAGTTCTTATGCTATGGCCCTGCTTGATATTCTCTCTCTTCATGAGATCACTGAGGATATGGGTGCTCTAATAAAGTGTGGTGAAGAAATTAGTGGTGTGCAACTATCAGAAAGAATAGCATCTGAGGTCTGAAAAGTTTGTCTTTAAACAAACAGTCATCTAAGTGAGGCATCAACTAAGTTCACATTGAGGAAGCACACCAGCCCGCGCGATCCAAAGATTATAAATAATATAATCCAAATCTGTAGCAGGGAGTGGTATCATAGTTTATATTGTGAACACCCAGTTTTCAGGCTATGCATATCAATGGAAGCCCAAACAAAATCTATGTGCAGAGTTGAGACAGTTTACAGTTCCAGTGAATTCCCCTTAGACTATAGTCAAGGATATTCAAAGTTTTGTAGATACAGTTAGTTTAAAATGTAGTGTCTTATTGAACACTCTTTTGTCCAACTTAAAAGTTGTATTTTTTTAAGTGAAGGGGAAATACACATAGATTATGCCTCCTGTGGATCCCCACTGAACATAATAGACCAGGGATTAGAATAGCCTTGCTATCATGCAGAGTGGATTATGGCAGATGTCGCTAGGTTAAAATTTAACCCCGTGTAATTTGATCTCCCTTTTGACCCATTTAAAAATTGTTCTAGATTTCAATATTTTCTGCTTTCTTCTCAATTGAAGCTTTTCTCTTTTATTTTGCTCCTGTTATTACCTTTTTTGTTTTTGTGTGCTTTTCGGTATGTGAAATCCATGATGAGTGAATTGAAAGTGGAAACTGGATTAATGGTGTCTTGTGGGGAAATAGGAATCTAATAATGAGTACAAGAAAGAAAAAGTGTTCTAAAATTGACTGTGGTGATGATTGTACAACTCTTTTTGATATGATCAAACCATTGAACTGTATAATATATATATATATATATATATATATATATATATATATATATATATATATATATTTGTCCCAATAAAATTTTTAAAAAGATAATAAAAGACTCAACTGGGCAATTTTGCTGTGATTAAAGAAATAGTGAAAGGACTTAGGGCTTTGGGAGAACTACAATTAGTTCATGGGCTCAAAAGGCAAACATGACACTAGAGAGATACTTGGTAGACAAATGGGGAAGTCCTGCGTGCCGTGCAGCAGATCTTGTGGACAAAGGGTAGTTATTGAAAGAACTTGAACCTAGATACATTGTGGGAAGCTAGCTTGCAGTTTAGAAGTCAATTTGGCCCATGATTGCCTGAGTTTCTGACACAAGTTTGCAGCAATGAGGTACAGACTCCATTGGAGCTCAAGAAGCCCAACCCCACTACTATCAAATTGATTTCAATTCACTTTTCTTCTTTGAAGTGACTGATGGGTTTGAACCAATGACCTTCTGATTAGCAGTCCAGAAATGATCTGCATTCCTACCAGGGAATCTTTATTAAGAGACAGTCCACTATAAATAATGCCAATTAGTTTGACGTATCCACCACTTCTATGAGGTAATACTGTTAAGACCTTTATAATTGGCTTTCCCCCTGTTACAGTCAACATTTGTCTTAAATATTTTCTTCCATCTTTAAGCTTTCCTCAGGAGTCAGAGGAGTGAATCCACCATGGGAAAAGGGAAAGATGTAGAAAGTTTGTTTCTATAAAACTATCATTCTTGAAACCCCATGGAGGCAATTCTATGGAGATAGTTATATTGTGTCAACCTGACCAATAAACGCATGTGGGATTAATAGAAGGACAGAGAGATAAATGGCTCAGTCTCACCCTTCTAGTTCTTGTGTCTCTTGCTCTCTGACCAGGGTGTAACTGCCTTATTCAGTTCCCTGCTTCAGCTTGTAAGGCTTTGTTCCTGCGAGACATCCCTGAGGAGAAGCCACATGAACCTACTCTGATCCAGCCCTGGGTGCTGAAGCAGCCACATGGAGACCCCTGCCAGCGCTGAGATGCTGACACACTCACTGATGCAGCTTCCTTCTGCAGTCAGCATCATTGTGTGTGTTTTGTGAGATTGAGGAGGTCTTTGTAAATCGGTGTCAGACAAGTGGACTAATGATGGACTTCTGGGCTTGGACAGCTCTGTTTTCTTAATGTCTACCTACCCTTTGTATAAAACTCTCTCTTATATATGAGTTTCTTTGGATTTGTTTCTCTAGTCTACCCGGAATAACACATGCTCTTATGGCAATGGGTTTGATATTTTTTGGTTTTCACGCCTTCTTCAGTAAATTCCAAACTTCTTTCACTCTCTAAGAGATTATTAAAGTCATCTGATAGGAATATCTTCTTTGCTGTCTAAACAATCTCATTATCGTCTCTTTTCTTGTCACTACTAAGTAACTGTTCTTGTGTGTGGTACTGCAGCATTAGTGCTGACTCACAGCAACCCCATACATGACAGAAGGAAACATGGCCCTGTCTGTGCCAGACTTAACATTGGTGCTGTGTCGGAGCCCATTGTTGCAGCCTCTGTGGCAGGCCATGTCACTTACCATCAATTTCTTCTCCTCTTCTAATAGTTCCTACTGCATTCTAGTGGCCGATTCTTCTCAGTCTATAAACATACTCGTTGCTTCTTTCACCCTTACTCATACTTTCTAAGTAAACTTTCTAAGTCAAAAGTAAACTTTGCAAATCTAGAAATGTGCTACTGCCCTTTAAAATTTTTTTTAAAAAAATACCCAGAATATTCATCAGGAAACAGGGATCTTAATTATATTTTTAAAAATTACTTTGCAGGAGTCCTTAGGTCAGATCAAACTAATGTATGTTGCATAGCAGGATGGTTCTCTTAGGGTTATCCACACTGTGACCTTTGAAAGTAGATTCGCCAGGCCTCTGAAGCCCCTTTGGATGGAACTCACCCACCAATCTCACAGATAATAACTTAACTGTTTGCACCATCCAGATACTCCTTTCTTTCCACTAGAGTCTGATCTTCAACTCTGTGTTAGTCTGGGTAGACTAGAGAAACAAATTCATAAACACACACACATATCCATAACAGTTTTATAAAGTATAATTGTACATTAAGAAAGCATTCCAACCCAGTCCAATCCAAGGTCATAAGTCTGATATTAGCCTATATGTCTAATACCAATCTATGAAGGAAGTCCTCTTCAGACTCATGAAGCACATGCAATAATGCCAAATCACAAGCCAGTTGGTGGTGTAAGCATCTCAGCGCTGACAGGAGTCTCCACATGGCTTCTCTAGGTCTGGGGTTCTTGCTGTATCAGGGTAGGTCCATGTGGCTTCTCCTCAGGAATGTCTCACAGGGAGCCAGCCTTGTCAGTCGAGTGTCTCCATGAGAGTGAACTGAGAGAGATAGTGTCTCCTGCCTCTAAGAAGGAATACCAGATTTCCCAGAATTCTCAGGAGAAGGCCATGCCCATACAGAGGTCTCATTGGCTATCTCCAGATTAACAGGCTAGACTCCACCTCTACCACTCTTAATCCTCAAATTGACACCAGATTAGGTGACTGTCTCAGTCTGTATGGGCATAATGAGTTTTCAGGGCCCCTCAGGAGAGCAGATGCTTTGAGAAATGAAAGAAATAAGGAGCAATTTCTCCAGAAGCTGTGCCTCCTGGACAGCATCTTTACAATTGTGCTTAGTTTTCTGTTTAGCAAAAAGATAAGCTCTCTTCTTTGTTTGTAATGATTACAAAGCACTTTGACTGTGGAGTGTTCTGTCTTTCCAGGGAGCTGGTTATGCAGACTTCTCTTCATAAAGCCTGAATAGCTTGTGTTAATTAAAAAATTTTGGAAGGCTGTTTCCCATGTATTTTTTAATTTAAAAAACATGAAAATTGGTTTTAATCGCATTTTTGCTAGTACAAAAACATGCTACATATCCGGAGGAAGTATGTTGAAATCTCCCCAACATCAGGTCTCTTGTGTGGTGTTACTGGTCACCGAGGGTGGAAGCATGTCTTTAATGATGTTCTTTTTGCTGTACGACCTGGGTAGGTTGTGTAGTCTTCCTGTGCTCTGTCCCCTCAACTATAAAATGCTAAGTGTCGGACGGCAAAACACTAAGGGTGTGCAACAGAGCATGGAGTTCCAGATGGAGTGCCAAGGATATACTTGGGGGTCAGGGTGTGGCACCGCATCTGACTCAACCAGGGGACACTCCTGGAGGTCAACAAACAGACCTTGTACTATTTATAGGTTTTTGTATTGTTATTTTTATTTTTTTACATATATAAAGGACAATGGGTTTTTTTGTTGTTGTTATCATTATTTTATTTTCTTTGGTTGCTTTATTCTAGGAAGCCTTTTTTGTACATATTGTTTTCTCTGCATGTCTATCTAGATAAGATAGGCTGAACAAACAGTCTGGAGGTGAAAACAATGGGTTGGATGGTTCTGGAGGGTGGGGGGTGGGGGAGGGGAGGGGAGGAGGGGAAAAGGAGATGGTGTTGACCAGCCCAGGGATAAGGGTATAAAAATTGATTCAAAATCAGTGATAAGGTGGGTGTGAGAGATCCGATAGGGACTGATCATGAGTACTATAACAGAGAGAAAATACTGAAACTCAAATGGAGGCGGACCATGATAGTGGGACAGGAGGAAAGTAAAAGGAAATAGAGGAAAGAACTGGGGGGGGGGGTGGTAAAGGGCATTTATAGAAGTTTAAATACAGGCATGTACATAGGTGCATTTATTTATGATGGGGAAATAGATCAATGAGCATATACTAGTAGGGTTAGTAGGAGGACAGCAGATGGGCTTTGGACCTCCACTCAAATACTTCCTCAATGTAAGGATGTTTTGTTCTATAAAATTGGCATTCCATGATGCTCACCTTCCCGACACAATTACTGAAGACAAATGAGTGCATAAGCAACTGTGGTGAAGAAAGCTGATGGTGCCCGGCTATCAAAAACTATAGCGTCTGGAGTCTTAAAGTCTTGAGTAAACAAGCGGCCATCCAGCTCAGAAGCAACAAAGCCCACATGGAAGAAGCACACCAGCCTGTGTGACCACGAAGTGTTGAAGGGAACCATTGCCAGGCATCAAAGAAATAAAATTATATCATTATAAATGAGGGGGAGTACAGATTGGGGAACCAAAACCCATCAATAGGTGAAGTGACAACGTCTTACAGAGGGGTTGCAGGGAGAAGATGAGCCAGTTAAGGTACAGTGTAGTAACAATGAAATACGCAACTTTCCTCTAGTTCTCAAATGCTTCCTCCCACCATCATGATCCCAATTCTACCAGACAGATCCAGCTAGACCAGGAGATGTACACTGGAGTCAGAAACAAGGGGAATTTAGGATAGAGGATCCCACAGGACTAATGGTGGGTGTGGTGATACTGGGAGGGTGGAAGGATGGTAGAATAGAAAAGGGGAACCAATTTCAGGGATCTACATATAACCTCCTCTCTGAGGCATGGAGAACAGGGAATTGGATGAGGGGCACACATTGGACAGTGCACAATATGAAAAAGTAATAATTTGTAAATTATTAAGTGCTCATGGGATTGGAAAAGGGGGAGGGAAGGGAAATTTGGGGAGTTGGTACTGGGGGCCTAAGTGGAGGGAAGATATTTTGAGAGTGATGATGGCAACAAGTGTGGAAATGTGGCCTGCATACAATGGATGTTTGTATGGATCATGATGGGAGTTGTATGAGCCACCAATACAATGATTCTTAAAAAAGGGTGGTTGGATAAGAGAAGCTTATACTAAGGGCTCAAGTTGAAAATATTTTTTCAATGAATTTGGCGATATGTGTATAAGCATGTTTGATACAAATGATGTATTGAATGTTATAAGAGCTGTAAGAGCCCCCAATAAAATCATTGGGAAAAAATTGTTCAGGGTGGTATTTATGATGATTGTAAAGATTGAGATAATACACATATGCTTGTCTTTGTTGGTGGTTGCTCCCCACTTTTGTTTTGTTTTGTAGTCCTATGAAGTGAATTCTGACTCAGAGACTCTATGTAGGGTTTCTAAAGCTTTGCAGATCTTTACGGGAGCACATCTGCTTCTTCCTCCTGTAGAGTGGCTGGTGGATTTAAACTGACAGTCTTGTGGTTACGAGATCTGACAGCTTCACCAAAGCTCCTTGCAGCTGTCCATAAAACATCTCAATGTATTTTAGCTATTACACATACATATCTAAGAGCCTTGAAAGCAATGGCCCAACCAGACACATGCGCATCAATGTACACTGCAGCAGTTGTCACAATGGCTCAAAGATGAAAACTCCCTTATTGCCCATCAACAGATGAATCTAGAACAAAATGCAGAATATACACATAATGGAATACTACTCAGTCCTTCCTAAAGAGAAATGAAGCTCAGCTTCATGCTACAATATAGTTGAATTAAAAAAAATATTATGCTGAGTGAAATAAGCCACATACACAAGACAACTATTTTATGATTCCAATTATGTGAAGTATGAATATGCAAATGTAGGGAGATTAAAGATAAGAAGAGGAGCCATTGCTTAGGAATCTGTACACTTTTGTTAATGATGATGGGAAATTTTGCAATTATTAGGGGTAATGTTTGTTTAACATGATATGTGTAATTGGTATTATGTAACTGTACATTTGAAAAAGTTGAATTAACAATAAGATAAATAAAACAATAAGAAAGAAATTATTACAAAGGTAATAACAATAAGAAGTTATTTAAATATTTGCCACCCAAAGGGAATGTAGATCTTGTACAACCCTAGAAAAAAAAAAGTAGTCTCGTGTATTAAAAACTGCTGAAATGGAACAATCCATATGGGACCACTAATGAAGTTCCTGTCATTAACTTTTGTCTGCCTTCCATTGAGAGTTAACAAAAAAATTAGTTTCCATGAGTTCTGTTCTGAAGTCAATCTCATGGAAATTCTGGCTGATGCCAACTGGATGGCAGAAACTCTCTTGGCTCTGCAGATTGAACTTGCCTTAGCTCACCCACTTCATTAGCTAATTCTGTGACCAATTATTCCATCACATTACAAGGGCCTTGCTGCTTTTCTCATTCCATTCTGGAAAAGTACCGTAATAAAATTGCTGACTTCACTACCCGGTCATCGGGAATGCTCTCTGAAAACCACAAATGGGAAAGGTGAGTGATGCTCTGACTTCAGGGAGTGATGCCCGTTTCTGCAAATCCTGGAACTGTATCTGCAAAAATTACTAACACTGTTGAAGAATCATGTTTATATTAGCAATCGCTATAAATTGTGCTTTAAACTGCACTCTTGTTTCAGCAAAAGGTGCAGTAATTGCCATAGCATATCTTTTGCCTGTGGTTTTCCTCAGGGATATTGTGACTGCTTTGCCAGCAGCTTATATTTAACTCGATAATTCCTTCTAATGTGAACGATAAGAGCAAAAGAAAAGGACATCTAACTTCTATAAAATGAAACATTGAGAAAGATATTTCTTCCCCACCCCCCAGGGAAAGATACCTCAAGGAATCCCTAAAACAAAGCTATTTGTGTTTGATATCTCCAAATTTTTCAATTGGTGAGCATCCTTGAATTGAGGACTTGTACTTCTCCAAAAGTGTTTTTCACTGGATTTTTCAAATAAAACTGGTTTCATACGGTAAATGCCTCCGAAACCTTAGCTACTTCTGAGCGTTTTCATTGGGTATATCACAAGTAAAAATATTTACTTTCCTGTCGGCGATAGAATTTTTATGATGACTGGAAGTCATTATAGCTCTTCATTGGTGTTTTATTAAGACAAATCTATTTGAAACTGACTTGGGTGTGGGCAAAAAAATCCATACATTAAAGCCTGATTTTAGTGCACCAAATGAAACTGGGGTAATTTGTTGTGTAATATTTGTGATGGTCTGAGTTTTACTTAATTGCGCTAAAACTAAGAGACATCATATGAGTTTTATGTACAGGATTGTAACATGTCCAGCAAAAAGTTTTACATTCACTACAAGGCCACTTTAGAGGAGTGCTGTTTACTGGTCAGTCCGCACACAGAAAGCTGGGGGCAAATTCTCTCTTTCAGACCCTCTGCATAGAATGTTGGAGTGGTATAAATGAGTAATGCATTGTGCTGCTAACCAAAAAGACAGTTCAAATTTACCCAGAGTTACCTCAAAAAAAAGTTACCTCAGAAAAAAGGCCAGGTGATTTACTCAAGAAATCAGTCGCTAAAAACTCCGGAACACAGCTGTACACTGACACACAAGGGACCACCATGAGTCAGGGAGGACTAGACATTAATGGGTATGGAGTGCGGTGGGAAGCCTGAGAAGCAAGCATATGGCAACCATCACCAAAGTCCATGACTCGAGATGTGCCTGTTTTGAAAAGAGCCAACCTTAAAGTCCGACATTAAAAGAGAATGACCTGTTTAGTAGAGTTTATGTCAACCTAAAAGTGATTCTGAAAGTGATATGGCTGGAAAACAAAACACCTTCTGAATTGTTTAAAAGTTATCTGCATCTGGCTGGTCCGAAGGTCATGAGATCTGACAATGATTGCTTAAAATCAATTATCGGTGGCCCTACTTGTCTGCGACCCTTCACTACTGCATTTGACTAGTCTTAAAAAAAAAAAAGTGATCTGCCTCTGTATAGCCTAGAACCCCATTTTGTACTTTTGACTCTATTATCCTTTGGCACTGCCTTCAGAAAGCCAACTCTGAAACAGACTCCTGCTGCCATGCTCTTTTTGCCTTCAAATCTTTGGCTTGATGAAAGTGTTTATTTTCATTCAAAAAACTGAGCAGGTACATGTTTTCTTTCAGTATTTGGACCTGGCAGGTACATTTTCAATAGTCCAGCTTTTCAGATATGTGGGTTCTCAAGAAACACAATGCATAATTCAGAAAGGTATGAGTTTGTTGATCATGATTTATGTAATTGGTGGTGGTATTTCTAAGATGGCTCCATTAACTAGTAGTTGGTTTCATATGCAGGCATAGATGGATGCATGTGTTGAACATCTTCCACTATGAGAGTCATGTCTGCTCAACTATGCTGCAATGGAGAATATCAGGCCAGTTGGCTAGACTTCACTTTGGATATGATCATTACCAATTTGAGTTTCCTAGGCGCTAACTTTGAAATAGCTTGAAATATGGCCAAGGAAGAAAAAGAAATCTTGTAGATATTTTTATTCCTTCTCAAAGGTTTAGTTTACTTCTTCCTTTGTGTGTGAGTATGGAGTCCTGCTTACCCTGGTAGCTGACAGCCCTGCAACTCCTGGGCACTGGTCCGTTTGCTCACTGTTCTACACATGGTGCCGAGCCCTGAGTCTCTGACACTCCTGTAGCTGGCCGGGGATGGGTCTTTCATGAATATTTGTGTTTCGGTGGGAGAAGTTAATGCCAGTACTGCCAATCCCTTGTGGTATAATTTATCAGTAATACCACAGTTAATCTCTTAAAATCTCCTTTCTTACCACACCTTATATGACCATTGAGTGGGACAGTGTGCACAAGTAGCCACGTTTGGGGTCAATGAAGTGCTCAGGGCAAAAGGCCAGATCAGGGTATTTTAAACACTGGTTTGTCATCTTACCCACATGCTTGGAAGTGTCCTATGACCTTGATGTCATCATAGTCTCTCTCATATCCTGGCACATAACACAAACTGGCCCCACAAGGCCTAGCGTCTCTCTCTTTTTTTTTTTTAAAGAAAACTTAAAATTTTGTATTATTATACAACCAAACATTGGCAATCATATATACAGGCATGTTTGCTGTGTACAAGCTCAAGAGAGTGAGGCTCTATTTTCAAATACAACTTCAGAATTAGTTGCAATAAACCAGTATCTTTTCTCAGAAATCATATAATTTTCCTTGAGTTTACAGTCAAAGATATGACTAATCCTATATATTGTTACATAATTTCACCATAAACTATAATCAGTATGGAACAATAGCACAGCTTTGATGGTTCAGTAGCTCTTCAGACTTTATAAATATTGTGATCTTGAAAAGTTTGAGGCATTGTAAAAATACGCAAAATGAACGAGTCTGGCAGAGTACACTAATGTTGCTTCACACCTCTTCCATCAAGTAGCTCTCGGGTTCAAAATGAAGCCGGAAGACGTCGAGGATCATAATTCTGCAGGAAATTCTGAGGACATGAGAAATGGTGTTGTTTGCTTAGGGGGGCAGGGTGGGGGAGATGTCCACAACACCCACACTGCGGCATGGCGCTGTGTACCGGAAGTGGCCGTCGCTGGCTCGGAGCTGAGGGCCCTCGATGCAGCAACATGGAAAATGTTCTTCCCTGAGGGAGAGGCCTGGCCTGCACACCTTGCTGAAGCGCGCCGGCACGCTGATGGGGTGCTTTCTAACAAGGTCCTGCGGCGCTAAAACTAAAATAAACACACCACAATACTATTTCTGAGTTCTATGAACATTTTTGTTGCTCCCTGTGCTTCCATTCCGGCCGCGCTGCCGGCCACCATGCTCTGGGAGGCCCGGAGCGCGTCCAGGCGGCCGTCGGGGCGCCCCCTCCCGGCGGCCTGGGCGGGGCAGCGCGGCACGCCCTCGCGCGCCGGGCGGGGAGGTGCCCCGGGGCACGTCCTGCACGCCCACGAGCGAGCGCGTCCCCGCGCCCGAGCGCCGTCGGGGCCGCGCCCCGCAGGGGAGGGCTCTTCAAAGCCGGCCAGGGAGCCCTCTTCAGCAGCGCCTCTTCCTCCCCGCTGTCGCCGCTTGAGGCAGCGCCTGGGGAACGCGGCTCCTTGGTGACCGACCTTTCCTGCCGGCCGGCCGAGGCCAGCGGGGAGAGCAGCGGCGCTTTCAAGGCCCCGTTTCTTCTTGAGCCAGGAAGTGGCATGCGCTATTCATTCTTAGGCTCCCTGCGCAATGCCAGCAGTTAACCCGTTTGGCTGCTGACCGGAAAGTTGGAGGTTTGGACACTCCTAGAGGTACCTCAGAAGAAAAGTCTGGAAACCTGCTTCTGAAAAGTCGGCCATTGAATATTCCGTGTAGTGCAGTTCCACTCTGCCATACATGGGAACCCTGTGAGTCCGTGTCTGCTTGATGGCAACTAGGTTGTCTTTTAATATATTCATTCTAAACTGCAGAGGTCATTTTCTTTCTTATAATGCCTAGTACAGTTCTTTCTACCTATCACGATTCTGATGCCTTTTGTAGTCCCCATTTCCTTGCAAAGGGCAGGAGACTACCATGGCAAGTCAGCAGCAGCTGTGGGGAGCCACAGTCTTACTCTGTGCAGCTTCTTCACTAAGAGTTCCGAGTAGATTTCATCTCGTTTATTACTTTCTCAGCATCTACAGTGCATATTTCTCTTGTCTCCGCCCACATCCACTTGAAATTCTTAGGGATCTCCAGTAATCTGAGTACTTTATGCACAATCTTACATTGAGAGGATGCTGACCTTCACAACCTCCTCACATGCTATTATTTGTGTCCATTTTACAGATGAAAATTGAATATTCCATGAGCAAAAAGTATCCTGCCTTCAGGATGAACCATCAAATGAACAAAACCAGTGTTCTGTTGGCATATTTAACGCCCTTAAAAGAATGAGTTCTCTTCCTACTCCCACCAGGGCAGTGATGCAAACCCTCCCAAAAAAAATTAAAAAAAGAATGAGTTCTGTGTCCCTGGGACTTTGTGACTTCCTGGAAGGCTGCTTGTCCCTAAGGAGGGTGTAAGGGCTGCCCATTGACAGCTCCTCAACTAAGATACATGTGCATTGCTTTTGTCAATATTTCATCAAGACACTTTATCAGATTATAAAATAGCATAAAGGGAAAGTGAACATTTTATTAGTAATTCACCATATATACTTATGTATAAGCTGAGCATTCCAGCACATTTTTATACAGTATTTGTGGTGAAATTAGGTGTCTCAACTGATATTTGAGTTGGCTTGTACTCGACTATATATGGTATTATATGCCAGGTACTATTGTAGTGGATCTATGTATCTTTTATAGCTTAATTCTCACCATTGTTAATGTTAGTTTCCATCGAGTTGATTCTGACTCATAAATGCCCCATCTATAACAGAAAGAAATGTTACTGACCCTGCACATAGTCACGGTCATTGCTGTGTACAAGTCCATGGTTTTGCAGAAAGCCAGTCCATCCCATTGAGCGTTTCCCTTACTCTCGCCTCCGTTCTCCAGCCATAATGTCCTTTGCCAGGAATTGTCCTTTTCCTGATGATGGACCCAATGTAAGCATTCCTTTCACCAAAGCTCCATAAAATATATACCATGATTCCTACTTTTATAATTGGAAACTTGGTAAAATTGATTATTTTGCCCAAAGTTATGCATAATGAAATGCAAATTTGGTCCTCTCAATACCTGTTTTCCCCAACCCTAATGCTAAATATAAAACAGTAGCATCTTGTTGTTAAGGACCTTTGAGTTGGTTCTGACACACAGTGACACTATAGACAACAGAATGAAACACAGCCTAGTCCTGTGCCTTCTCACAATCATTGTTATATTGGAGTCCATTATTGGATCCATTGTGTCAATCATCTCCTCAACAGTCTTCTTTTCTACTGGGTTTCTAATCTACGAAGCATCAGATCACCTTTACCAAGGACTGATCTCTCCTGATGACATGAGCAAATACTTGAAACAAGTGTGGCAGTCATGTACTTTGGTGTCATTTTCATGATTGGGAGTGTAGGGGTGGAATCTAGCCTGTCGATCTGGAGATAGCTAATGATTCCTCTGTGTGCGCGTGGCTTTCGCTGAGAACTCTGGGAAGTCTCACGATACTTCCACCGTGGAGGTGAGACTATAGACTCAGTCTCTTGGAGACACTCCACTGACAAGACACAAGGCTGATTCCCTGTGAGCCATCCCATAGGAGAAGCCACATGGGTCTACCCTGATGGAACCAGACCTCTGAAGCTGGAAAAGCCACATGGAGACTCCTGCCAGTTCTGAGATCCTTCTACCACCACCTGGATACACAAGACTGCTCCCACTGGCCAGTGATTGTCCTGGCATCATGGCATGTGCTTCGTGAGTTTGATGAACATTTATGATTGATATTGGACATATGAGCTAATATCAGACTTGTGGACTTGGACTGGACTGGGTTGGGATGCTTTCTCAATGTTCCATTCCTTTTGTATGGAAACCTCTCCCTTATATACATAAGCATGTTTATGAATTTGTTTCTCTAGTCTATCATGGTTAACACAAAAAGTCTCACCATCCTCATGTCTAAGGAGTACTCTGAGACATATTTGTTCTCTGGTAATGCATAGTGTTTTCAATACTCTTCCCGACACTATAAATTAAATGCACCAATTCTTCTTTGGTCCAATGTCCAATTTTTACATTCATATAATGGCTACAGATAATTTCTCAGTAACATTTTAAAAAAGGTATAATTCTTGTGCCATGAAAAAAAATGATTGTGAGCTCAGGGCTATTATCAAATTTTTATCAAACCTTACATGAACATTGTTCCAAGTCATTGAAACTTTGTGGTAAATTTATTGGAATACTACCCCACATACAACATGTTCTTTAATTGATCAAGTATTTTATTTTAAGGAAGATCGAAAAGACCTCAAACATGAATCAATATTTGGTAATGTCAACCTCGACCGAAGAGGAAACTGTGCCTGAAGTCCATAAAATGACTGCTTTTTAGTATTATGATCCATTCCATATACCCTAAAGTTGGAATTTCACATGATTCGGCAGTTTCAATTTTTAAGTGAGTGTCTTGGCCTTGGCAAACTTTTGGCTTAATGGATGCCAAAAGCCTTACGCAAAGACCATCTATTTCAAGGTACTGATCCTTCCATTCATTTTTTTAAACAAGATTAAAACTAACAAAGGTGATTTTATGCAATTAGTTATAACTGAGAAATAACCTAGGATTTGCCAAAATGGTCCAAGGTTTAATCAAAACCTGCTTCTGAGAAGATCTGCTGGGCCATTTAAATTCAAGGCAGCTCAGATGTTTTAGTTGACTGTGGTAACTGCAAAATGATAATTTTGATAGATTTTCTTGAAGGATTGTTTTTGTCTGGGTAGACTAGAGAAACAAATTCATAAACATACATATGTGCGTAAGGAAAGCAGAGGTCTATATAAAAGAGCAATTGAATATTGAGAAAACATCCTGTCCCAGCCCAGATCAAGTCCATAAGTCTGATATTAGCCCATATGTCCTCTTTAAAATCCTCTTTAAACTCATGAAACACATGCAACAACGCCAAATGCAGGAAGATCACAGGCCAGTGGATAGAAAGTCTTTGGATCCAGTGGCATTGTAAACATCTCAGTCCTGGCAGGGGTCTCTGCATGTCTCTCCAGCATGTAGGGCTGCATCAGGGTGGGTTCATGTGTCTTGTCAGCTCCCAAAGTGTAAGCAGAGAGTCTCCCACCTTCAAGGAGAAAGTACCAGAATTCCCAGAATCCTTAGGGAGAGGCTATGCCCACACAGAAGCCTCATTGGTTATGACTCAATTGACAGAGTAGACTCCACCCCTTCACTCTTCTCAAATTGACAAATGATTATCTATCTATCACAAGGATAGGATGATCACAAGGACTTTTAGTGAAGAAGTTTTTAGAAAATGGAAAACTGTATGAGAAAAAGGCAAGAAAGTTGCACTGAGAATACATACTGTTTTTTCTTTAGGACAATGGATTTGCTTATTTTTTGAGGGTAGCAAGAGCTGTCCTAAGAATTTTGCTGGAAAGTCTTACTTCATCTATTCTACAGTCCTAATATTGCTCCTTTATACTCCCCCCCCCTTTTCCAAACTCAAAGAACATTTAAAAGGAACATGTTTTGAGTCCATAGAGAATGTCAAAACCACCATTTTGGAATAGCTTAAGTTGAAAATGCAGAACTCTTCAGAGAAGGGTTCTAAAACTAAAACAAGCACACAAACAAAAATCTCAGTGCCATCAATTCAATTCTGATGCATAGTGAACCTGTAGGACAGGGTAGAACTGCCAGCAACTAGCAGTTTTGAATGGCTAATTTTGTAGTTGGCAGCCCAATGCATATTCACTACACCACAAGAACTAGACAGATAAAAACATCACCTTCAGAACTGTATAGACCTAAAATAAGTCTACACCAAGAAACAATAACTTCACACTTTAGTATATTTCACTAATGGAAGTGTCTATGATTTCCTTTAGTAGTTTTTGACTTGCTTCTATATTAGTTGCCAAGAAAACCAGGTGAAAATCAAGTTGTGGATTGATTATATTTTGAGACTATAGTATTAGACACACACAAGTACAAAATTCTCATATCTTTTTGGGGACTAGCTGTTTTTGTTACTTATAGTAGGCTTTATTCCACTGTTGATTTTCTAGGATTATCTGGCTTTTCTTTTGTCTGTGTAGCTTTTTAAAAAAAATTATTGGCATATAATTCACAATTCAATATTTCAGTAACACAAAGAGGAGTTGTACATTTATCACCACAATCAATTTTAGGATGTTTTCTTCTTTCTTGTATGCATTTGGTTAGCTCCCCATTTCTCCCAACCTGTCCTGCCACATCCCCAATACATCATTACTCTAGTTATTGTTTCTGTAGATTTACCTATCCTGGACTTCATGCACAGAAAAATATACAACAAAACAGCAAGAACAACAAAAACCTACCCCCCCCCTAAAAAAAAACCCTACAAAAACAGAGTAAAACAGAAACATCTCAATAAAAAAGGAAGAAAATATTAAATACTGGAACAAATTTAAATTGGGTCAAAAGGGGAACCAAATGATGAGGTGTTAAATTTTAACCTAACTCCATCCACAATAATCCATTCTCTAATGCATACTGCTTGCTGTCTTTTAGTATCTGTTTATTTTTGGTATTTATAAGAAGTCCTGGTAGCATTGTTGGGACTGCTAGCTGCAAGGTCAATGGTTCAAATCCACCATCCGCTCCTAGGGAGAAAGAAAAAAAGCTATCTGTTCCTTTAAAGATTTATAGACCTAGAAACCCTACATAGGGTTATTTGTGTTTGAGTTGCCCTGATAGTAGTGAGCATATGCTGCTCATAAATAACGCATACCTAGGTCTTTAAAAGGGAGCCCTAATGGCTTGTGGTTACACATTGGACTGCTAACTACAAGGCCAGCAGTTAGAAACCACCAGCTCTCCTCAGGAGAAAGACGAAAGTCTCCTTCTGACTCATGAAGTCACAGGTCAGTGGGCACAGAATCCCAGCGCTGGCAGGGGTCTCCACATGGTTCCTTGCTTCCAGGGCTCAGGGTCCATCAACAGCACCCCGTGGTGGCAGAAGCAACTCATTGATGGCAGAGGTGTCCATGTGGCTGCCCCAGCCTCAGAGGTCCGGGTCCATTAGGGCAAAGCTGTGTGGTCTCTCCAACAGCTCCTCCAGCTTCTCGGACACTGCCATCTTGTCTTGTCTTCGCCGTGATTCGTCCTCTCTGAGACTAACTCCCAACCACTGGGGAAGATAGCTTCTCATTTTCATGAGGAAAATATCACGAGATTTCCCAGAAGTCTCAGGAGAAAGCCGTGCCCACATAGAGGCCTCATTGGCTACTCAATGGCTATCTCCAGATTAACAGGCTAGACTTCACCGCTACATTTCAATCATAAAATTAACATAAGCACATGACTGCCACAATGCCTGATACCTGCTCCCATCGACATATCATGATCACACCACGCTGGTGTGCTTCTTCCATGTAGGCTTTGTTGCTTCTCAGCTAGATGGCCACCTGTTTATCTTCAAGCCTTTAAGACCTCGGATACTGTATCTTTTGATAGCCAGGCACTATTGACTTTCTTCACCACTTTTGCTTAAGCACCCACTTTTGTCTTAAGGAATTATGTCAGGAAGGTGAGCATCACGGAATGCCAGATTAATAGAACAAAGTGTTCTTACTTTGAGGGAGTATTTGAGTGGAGGCCCAATGTCCATCTGCTACCTTAATACTAAACCTATATATAAATGTGCATAGATCTATTTCCCTATTGTCATATGTTAATATATTTACATATGTACATGCCTGTACTTAGACCTCCATAAATGCCCTTTGCCTCCTAGTTCTTTCCTCTATTTCCTTTTACTCTCTTGTCCCACTATCATGTTCAGTTTTCATTTGAGTTTACAGTTACATTTCCCTTGATCAAGCTCTACCAGGCCTCATACACCCTCCTCCTCTTTGATTTTAGATCATTTGTTGTTCCCTTGTCCCTCTGTTTGTTAACCCCCATTACCCCCTTTCCCTAATTTCTACTTCCCCCTGTCCCATGTCCCCCCAACCATCAGTTTCATTGTTTCTTCCTCTGATTGTTTATTCTGCTGTCTTATCTAGATGGAGACACAGAGACAACAGTAAGCACAAAAACAAGGCCGAGCAAAACAAACCAACATCAACAAAAACCAATAACAAAAAAAGTAAAACTAAATGTAGTTCAAGGTCTTGTTTTTGACCTTTAGGAGTGCTTTCCAGTCAAGTCTGATGGGGTGCCACTCCATGGCCCCACAGTCTATTTTTGGTATTCCCTGGGAACTTCATTGCTAGGCTTACCTTGATGATCTGTTGCACACCCTTAGTGTTTCACCTTGGTGTGGTGTAGTCAGATTGGGCACAATTCCTGTACTGTGTCTCTAGTGTTGTCCTTTGTAATGCCATGAGTCAGTGAGGGACATTGTGTCTCTTTGTGGGGTCAGCCCTGTGGTCCTCTCTGTGCATTGGCTGCTCTGAGCAGGAAAATTGTCCTTAGAGCTTGGTTGGCCAAGATGTGCTCCACTCTCTGACCCCCTCCCCTTTGTTTGCCCCTGTGTGCTAGGATCTGACATGGCCCTCTCCCTGAGCTGTAGTTTCAGTGCTGTTCTCTGGGAGGAGGTGAATTCTTCTGGGAGGAGGGGGCAGGAATGATATTTTAAAAATCAAATATTTGTTGTTTTTGCTATATAAATTGTATCTCCTGAAAATAAAGTTTTGTATTATCTTTGTCAATTTGGATGCTTTTGATTCTTTTTTATGTATAATAAATATCTCCAGTTAAGACTTTTAGAATGATATTAAATAAGGGGGATGGTAAAGGTCATCCCTGTTTGGTTTAAAAGGGGAACACTTTCAATATATCTTCACTGACTGAAATGCTAGCTGTTAGCTTTGCATATATGGCCTTCATTAAATTGAGTTTCTCTTTGATTCCATTTTATTGAGGAATTTTAATAAAAAATGCATGGCCGGTTTCATCAGATGCCTTTTTCACATCAATTGACATAATCATATTATTCTTTTATCTATATGGTGGATTACATTGATTGTTTTTCTATTATTGAACCATCATCCTTGACTACATAATATAAAACCCACTAGATAATTATACATTTAAAAATATATTTTTGAATTTTATTAGCTTGAATTTTGTTTATAAGTGATATTAGATAATAGTTTTCTATTCTGAGATGTCTTTGCTTGGTTTATACTTGCTTTATAAAATTAGTTGGTAGTGTTCTGTCCTGGTCTGTATTCTGGGGTCATTTGCATAGAATTGATGTTAACTCCTCTTTATGTGTTTGGTAGCATTCTGACTAAAGACCAGATGGTAGCATCTGGTCTTAGACTTTTTGTTGTTGGAAATTTTTAAATCACCAATTCTATTTCTTTTTGTATTATAGGTCTGTTAAATTTGTCTATATCAATCTGTGTTAATTTAGGTGAACAATGTGCTTGTCCATTTCCTCTAGATTTAAAATTTGTTGTAGTACAGTCTTTCATAATATTGTATATTATATTGTTATGGATAGCCTTGAGGAGAATGGAAATTCCAGAAAATTTCATTCTGCTAAAGTGAACCTTTAAATGGATCAAGAGGCAGTTATGCAAACAGAACTGGGAAATATTGCATGGTTTAAGATCAGGAAACGTGTGCTGGAGTTGGAGTCTCTCACTGTGCTTATTTCATATCTATGCTGAGCAATAGAGAAGCTGGATTATATGGAGAAGGAAGCAGCAACAGCATTCGAGGAAGCCTTTTTAATGACCTGTGGCGTGCTTTCTGAAGGTGAGTAGGACTTGAAGCACTTGTTGACGAAAGATCAGGGATTAGAGCTTTCAGATTGGTTTATAACTCGTAAAAGAAACCAAATTCCTCCCAACTGGACCAATAGGTAACATCATGCTAAATGGAGGAAAGACTGAACTTGTCAAAGGTTTTATTTTGTGTGGATCTACAATCAATGTGCACGGGCGCAGCAGTCAAGATATCAAAAAAATGTGTTGCATTAGGTAAATATGCTGCCCAAGAACTCCTAAAAGTGCTGAAAAGCAAAGATGTGACTTTGAGGATTAAGGTGTATCTGACCCTTGAAGCCACGGTATTTTCAGCACTGCCTATGCATGTGAACATTGGATATTGAATAAAGAAGACTGAAGAAGAATCTATTGCAATTGAATTATGGTGCTGGAAAAGAATATTGAAAGTGCCATGAACTGCCCAAAGAACAAACAGAACTGTCTTGGAAGAATAATAGTCAGAACATGAGGTGTTGAAGGGATCAGGTATCAGGCATCACAGAACTAAAAATTATATCACTATAAATGAGGGGGAGTACAGCTTGGGGACCCAAAGCCCATCAGCATGTAAAGCGACATCCTGTCACAGAGGGGGTCACAGAGAGGAGATGAGACAGTCAAGGTACAGTGTAGCAGCAATAAAATACGCAACTTTCCTCTAGTTCTTCAATGCTTCCTCCCACCCACTATTATGATCCCAGTTCTACCTGATAAATCCAGCTAGACCAGGGGATTTACACTGGAGCTGGAAACATAGGGAATTCAGGATAGATGATCCCTTCAGGATCAGTGGTGAGAGAGAGAGAGGTGATACTGGGAGGGTGGAGAGAAGGTGGAGTCGAAAGGGGGGATGAATTGCAGGGATCTACGTATAACCACCTCCCTGGGATATGGACAACCGGGAAGTGGGTGAAGGGACATATTGGACAATGTACGATATGGAAAAGGAATAACAATTTGTAAATTATTAATGGTTCAATGGGAAGGGGGAGTGTAGAGTGAAGGGAAATATGGAGAGCTGATACCAAGGGCCTAAGTAGAAGGAGGATATTTCGAGAATGATGATGGCAACAAATGTACAAATGTGGTCTGCATACAATTGATGTATGTATTGTTCATGATAAGAGTTGTATGAGCCCCCAATAAAATGATTAAACAAAAAAAGAATAGCAGGCAGAACACTACTTAGAGGCAAGGATGATAAAACTTCTTCTGGTGTCCTTTGACATGTTATGTGGAGAAAGCAGTCCCTGGAAAAGAATATCATGATTGGTACAGTAGAGAGGCAGTGACAAGGAAGCCCTTGAAAAGATGGATTGGCACAGTGGCTGCTACAGGGGATTCACTATTAAGAACAGCTGAGGACGGTGCAGGACCAGGCAGTGTTTTGTTCTGCTGTACATAGGGTCGATATGAGTCGGAACCCACTCAGTGGTAGCTAATCATGACATCTTTTCATTTTGATTAGCTCTGCTGCCATCCACTTTATTTTTTATTAATGATATTTCTTTTTCTCCTTTTATTAGACTGGCTGATGATGTATCAAGTAGGATAATCCTTTTAAAGAACTAACTCCTTGTCTTGATTTTTTCTATTGTTTTACTCTTTTCTAGTCTATTATTTCTTTTCTTCTGGTGGATAAGGGTTTGTTTTTGCTGCTATTGTTCTAGTTATGTAGGTATTGTGCTTATCTTGCTTCTTCCTTCTTTTGTGATGTGCACGTAGAATTTCTTATGTATTTTTATTATTATTTGTTTTAATGAATTCGCACTCTTTATTTCTTCAATTACCCAGTATTTTTTAAAGTGAGGTATTGCATAATTTCCATGTAATTGTTTGTTTTTCTTGGTCTTCTTAATATTAATTTTTAATTTTATGTCATTTCGATCTGAAAAGGGTTTGTAGTATCTTAATATTTTCTAATTATGCTTGAAGTTAATATTTCTAATTGAAAAATAATATTTTCTAATTAATATTTTCAAAGATGCTTGCTTTGTGTTCTAACATATGCTCTATTCTGGAGGCTGTTTCATTAGTACTGGAACAGATTATATATTGTGTTTTGTTGAATGTTGATTAATTAAAGTGTTTAGTTCTTCTGTATCTGTTGATTTTCTTTCCTGAGTGGTATATTGAGATCTATTGCTATAATATTGTCTACTTTTCTCTTCAACTCTCAAAGAGTTTGATTAATGTATTTGAGGATCTTTGGCCTTGTCTTTGACTTTAACTTTGATGTTTACTTTATCAGAAATTACTGTTGGTCCTCTTGCTTTTCTTTTTCTTCTTAAAAACTACCATTAGATTGTTATCCATCTTTTAATATTTCCGCCACATTTTAATTGTTTTTGTGTTTGTTTCCTGTAAGCAGCACCTTTAATGGGCCATGTCTTCTTATCCATTCTGCTAGTCTCTCTTCATTGGTGAGTTTACAATCAATGTCATTATTGATAAGTATTATTTTATTGCTTTTATTTTATTCTCTGTTATTACAGTGTTGTTGGATTATTTGTTTATCATAATTTTGTTAGTTGACTTCATATTGTATATGGATTTTCTTTTTTGTGCTTTTTTGTTTTTATATTACTATCTAATTGATTTTTATTGTTTTTCTCTTTTTATTTTGTGGAGGCTTTATCATTTTCTTTGAGGCTCTTAAAAATTATACATTTTCCCCCAAGTTTAAGGCATTTTATTCTTTTTTGCAAACTACTAAATTTCTTCTTATTTCAACTGGGTAATATCTACTTTGTTCCCTCTGTTATTTTATTCTTGTCTTCATTTTGAATTTTGCAGTTTTTGTTTCACTTTTTGTATTACTTGGGTATGTTGAAATGTGGTGATGCTGATTTTAGGTTGCTGTCTGCTGTTGTTTATTGTCTGCCCCAAATTTTCCCATTAGTAATTTTTATATGGCTGGTCTGTTTTTTACAAATTCCATTAGTTTTTCATTATCTGAAATGTCTTTATTTCTCCACAAGTGAGCAAGAATTTTGCTGCATATAGAATTCTTCATTGGCATTTTTTTTTCATTTTTTTGGCATTTTCTTCTTTCTTTCTTTCAAGGTGTTGTATATACCATTCCAATGCTTTCTTGCCTGCGTAGTTTTATATTGAGAATTCTGAATTCAGTGTTGTTTCACCTTTTAGATGATTGTTGTTTTTTCCCCAAGTTGCTCTCAGTATTCTTTACTTTTCTTTCTTGTTAGAAAGTTTGACTATAATGTGTCATGGTAATTTTTGGGGAGGTTCAATTCATTTCTGGTTCTCTGGATGATTGCTTTCAGTTCAGTTACGATGTTAGGCATGTTTTGTTCTACTACTGCTTGGACAGTTTTATCCATGGTTACTTGTTCTTCTGTTCTGGATGTTCATAAAACATATGTTGTTACTTTTCACCATGTCCTATAGAATATATGTGTTTTCTTCAGCTTTTGTTTTTGTTTTATAAATTGTTCTTGTCTTTTGGTCTTGAACTATTTATCTTTGAGTTCATAGATATGTGCTTCCATTTCTTTAATTCTTCGGGTTTGTTCTTTCAGTGTTACCTAGTTCTAATATCTAGGGCTTTAGTCTGATTTTTGTATTTGGAGTTGTTGAATTATTCCTAGTTGTTCATTTATTCTATCATATTGGTTTTCTATTTCTTACCTAAGTTCTTCTTTCTTATCTTCCTTTTGTTTTGCTTTTTTTCCTTTTTTCTCTTCTATAGTTCTGATGACATTTCCTCTATCTGTTTAAAGCAACTGAAGAGAATTCTTTTGAATTTTCTTATGGGATGATCCAATGCCTTTTCTTCATTTGTGATATCTCCTCCTTCTGTTTCTGTGTGCAGGCAACTTATTTGTGCCATAGTTTGTTGTTTTCTGATGTGCACTGACATTGCCTGTTGTTTTGAAGATATGCTTTTTTTTATATTTGTCTCTTTTTGATGGGCAGGTGATAATAGAATGAATAGTATTCTGTGCACTTGCTGCAGCCCTTGAAGATTTACGGCTGGCTGAATTGTGTGTCAATAACTTATTCCAAGCAGAGATTATCAACAGATCAAAGTTAAATACTACGTTCTTTTAAAGTATCAGTCTCAAGGTCAGTCCCTATAGCTATTAAGAGTTGTTGTCTATTAATCAAAACAACCTTCACTAAAGGAAGGAGAAGACAATATCCAAAATGGTTTGTCTGTCTACTAGAATTTTTTACACTGAATATGAATATCACAGCTGGGCCCAGGGTCAATTTAAATTATACTTCTCTGACTAGGAGTCCATGAGCAAGCCATATCTTTTTAAGTCTCGGAACAATGATGGTTAATGAAACTTAGGCTCTCCCACATTAATTTTCCTTGCACTTATTCAATTAAATTCACTCCTCCTCAATGTGAACTTATTCGAGCTCAACCCTCCTAGGATGGGTTTACTACACCTTCATTTATCCCAGGGAAAGAGTATCATTGTCCCTGTGTGGTGAGAGGAAGTCTTCAGGCCCAAGCGATTGTGGGAAGCAGTTTGTCAGCTGGTCCTTTCCCCTCTTTCAATGCTTCTGATTAAAGCACTGGGAATGCTTGTCAAAGCATTCAAAAGCTGCCTCTTTTCAGGGTTTCTTACGCAGGTTTTTTCCCTCTGAATTGCTAGATAATGTCTAGTTCAGAATTCTGTTGTACTCAGGAGGTTCAAAACCCAAGTTTCCTTTTTTTCTGTTTTATTATTCTTTGAGTGTGCTTACAGAGTGTTTGGTTGCATGACCATATTTTAACACAATCTTGTAAAATACTTTAAATCAAAGTGCATGTATGTTGCTTTCAGATTCAAATAATAGTTAAATTTAATTAAAACATATCTGTTGACAGCTATCAGAGGACATTATTTTCATCTCCTTTGGACTTAAACTATTGTGGTTGAGAAGTATGCTGTCTTGCCATCCTTTGAATGTTATTTGTCTTTTTCATTTTCATTGCTTTTAAGAGTTTTAATTTAATGAGTTGTGGCAGTAATGTGCTTATGTTAATTTTATGATTGAAATGTAGCGGTGAAGTCTAGCCTGTTAATCTGGAGATAGCCATTGAGTAGCCAATGAGACCTCTATGTGGGCATGGCTTTCTCCTGAGACTTCTGGGAAATCTCGTGATATTTTCCTCATGAAGATGAGAAGCTATATTCCCAAGTGGTTGGGAGTTAGTCTCAGAGAGGACGAATCACGGCGAAGACAAGACAAGATGGCAGTGTCCGAGAAGCTGGAGGAGCTATTGGAGAGACCACACAGCTTTGCCCTGATGGAGTCAGACCTCTGAAGCTGGGGTGGCCACATGGAGACCTCTGCCAGCAATGAGTTGCTTCTGCCACCAAGGGATGCTGTTGATGGACCCTGAGCCCTGGAAGCGAGGAGCCATGTGGAGACCCCTGCCAGTGCTGGGATTCTGTACCCACTGACCTATGACTTCATGAGTCAGAAAGAGGCATTATAGATTGGTATCAGACATATGTGCTAATATCGGATTTATGACTTTGAACTGGACTGAGTTGGGATGCTTTCTTAGTATTCCATTCTTTTGCATATAAGCCCTTTCTTTATATCCATATGCGTGTTTATGAAATTTGTTCCTCTAGTCTACCCAGACTAACACATGAGTTCAGATTTGAATCTGTGGCAGTCATGTGCTTATGTTAATTTTATGATTGAAATGTAGGGGTGGAGTCTAGCCTGTTAATCTGGAGATAGCCATTGAGTAGCCAATAAGGTCTCTTTGTGGGCATGACCTTTCTCCTGATACGTCTGGGAAATCTCACGATATTTCCCGTGTGAAGATACCTTTCCCAGTTGTTGGGAGTTAGTCTCAGACACGATGAATCATGGACAAGACAAGATGGCTGCGTCCAAGAAGTGGGAGGAGCCGGCGGAGAGACCACACAGCTTTGCCCTGATGGAGCCAGACCTCTGAAGCTGGTGTGGCCACATGGAGCCCTCTGCCATGAGTGGCTTCTACTGTTGCTGGAACCTGGGCTCTGGAAGTGAGGAGCCATGGGGAGACCCCTGCCAGTGTCGGCATTCTGTACCCACTGACCTGTGACTTTGTGAGTTGGAAGGAGACTTTATAGACTGATTTTGGGTATATAGGTTATTATTGGACTTATGACTTTGTACTGGACTGGATTGGGATGTTTTCTTAATGTCCTATTTCTCTTATATATAAACATTTTCCTTCTATCTATATGTGTATCTATGAAATTTGTTCCTCTAGCCTACCCAGACTAACACAGAATCTCATTTAATTTGTTTTTCTGAGGATTGTTTCACTTCTGAGTCAATTAAATGACTCATGTCTCTACTCAGTTCTAAATAATTTTCATCCATTATTTTCTTTGAATGTCACTTCTCTTGTTTTTCCTAGAAATGTGTGTTCACGGATCGTGTTCCATGCTAATTAACCTCTTATTTGTATTTACCATATCAATTTTTCTTATTTTACATTGTGAATAATTTTGCATATATGCCATCCAGTTCACTAATTCTTTTGTCAGATACTTTTAATCAGGGGTTTAAGCTAACCACATTTTAAATTTGTCAATATCATTGTAATTTTTAGAAGTGATATGTGGTTCTTTGCTAATAAGCATGTGTGTGCTCAACTTTTTATTGAATTTGGGTAAAAGTTTAGAGAGTATATTGGTTTTCCATTCAACAGCTCATATACATTTTGCTTCACAGACATGATTGAAAGCTTTACAATGTTATAGCATTCATGTTACCATCTTTATCTGTTTATTTTTCTATTCTTCCTTCTTTCCGTTCAATTCCTGCCTTCTGAGCTTTTTGACTGGGAAATTGTTGATTGTTTTAAAGAATGTGTTTTACTCCTTGCTAGTATTACTTCACAGGCCTATTTATTGCTCTGATAGTGAGGAAATTTATTTTTTCTATTTCGAGGTTTACCCTATTGAAGCCTATAGTCTTTGATCTTTGTCAGTAAGCACTTCAAGACCTCTTTGTTTTCAGCAAGCAAGGTTAAGCATTCTGCATGTTGCAGGTTTTTAATGAGCCTTCGTCCATTTTGAGGTTGTTCTTCTGATCTTCATATGGTCCAGTGTCTCAGTTTATTCCTCAGCAGATAGATTGTTTAATTATGGTGATACATGCTTTTCCTGATTTTAAGTTTGTCTCTTTTTTCTTAAATGCAGTCATTATGGAAAGTAGTTCAATGTTTTCTACAAAAGCCAAACAAAATTACCATATGATTCCATAATACAGTTCTAGGGATTATATCAAAGAAAATAGAAAACAGAGAGGAGCAGCAGCAGAGGAAGATAGAGGGGTGACAGCTGAGGAGGAGAGTGACTCAGTATTTTGTTTCCAGGGTTGGAATTTGTCTCAGCAATTTCAGTGGCTGTTGGACCAGCAGTTGCATCACTGGATTAGTCTCTAGAAATGGAGTTAAATGTTGGAGGCAAGATAGTGACCAAATAGCGTACAGTAAAGACTTTGAGGAGAACAGCACAAAGGAACCAGAAAGTGATTTCACTTCCAGACTGCAGGATTTTAAAATGAAGAAAAGTAGTTACGAATATACTGAATATACTGAATATACTGGGAGCAGCATCAGTCAGTTAGAATCTCCTTGGTCAAGTCTTCGTGGCACCTGAGGGCAGGTTCTCAGGTCAGCAAATCAAGGAGTTAGCTGTGGGGAGGTGCGGCAGAGCAGTAGAGTCATAATTCTAAGGGACCAGACTTGGACCAGGGAAAATAAAAACATAAATCGCCTTGACCCTCTATCTCACTAGAAGACCCCCAACAGATGTCCCACAGCCAGGGCTCCCCAGTGGTGGCGATAGCACACAGCACAGATTCTAATAATAAAGCATCAATCAGAACTTCCTCCCCTTTCAGGAGTACATAAGGATAGGGAGATATTTATACCACTTTGCTTTTTTCCTTCCAATTTAATTTGTTCATTTCCTAGTCACCTAACATACTGTCAATCTACACTGCATATCAGACTCACAATGGAGACTAATCTCCTAGGCAAATTTTAGAGCCAAACAAACATACATTTACAGTTCCTCTGCACCTAACTCTGATATTATTTTTCTCTCCCTATTCTTAATACTTCCATTTCTTGTTCTTTCTTTCAATCTTTTAAAAGTGTAATCTAAATATCTCAAGTTTTACTTTACAACTCTCTTAACCTATCTTTTAGTTTCACTTTTCTTCTTGTCAAACTTTTTGTTACCTTTACATCCTCATAAAACCCAAAGCTCTGGGCATACGACAACAGTTTGTCATGCTGTCCCGTTACTGGAGCAGACTGCGACAGAGGACATTGCTGGGGTCACAAGGTGGGGATGCAGCGCAGCCTGAATCCTCGAAAATGGAGTGAATCAAGAAAGCATATTTGAATGAACAATATGGAGGAGAAAGCAACAGGACCAACAGTTCCGGGGGGACATGGGATAAAGGGAGGTGGGGGAAAGGAAGTGATGTTAAAAAGCTCAGGGACAAGGGAACTACAAGTAACCCCAATTCGTGGTGAGAAGGGTATAAGAGACCTCGTAGGGCTTGAGCAAAGGTAATGTAATTGAGAGGAAACACTCAAACCCAAATGAAGGCTGAACATGATAGTGGAATAAGAGGACAGTAAAAGAAAATAGAGGAAAGAATTAGGAGGTAATGGGCATTTATAGAGGTCTAAATACAGGTATGGACCTGTATGGACAGATGTAAATATACTTATTTATGATGATGGGGAACTAGATCTATGTGCATATAGTTATATGTTTAGTATTGAGGCAGCAGATGGACATTGGGCCTCCACTCAAGTACTCCCTCAATGCAAGAATGCTTTTCTCTAATACCCTGGCATTCCGTGATGCTCAACTTCCTGGCAGGATTTCTGAAAGCAAAATGGGTGCATAAAAAAATGTGGTGAAGAAGTCTGAAGGTGCTCAGCTATTAAAAGATACAGTGTCAAGAAAAGATATAGTGTCTGGGGTCTTACAGGCTTAAAGTGAAATAGGCAGCCGTCTGGCTCATAAATAGCAAAGTCCCCATGGAAGAAGCACACAAGCCTGTGTGATCATGAGGCACTGAAGGCATCAGGTATCAGGCATCAAAGGGAAAAATCATATAAATGTGAACGAGGGAGAGTGCAGATTGGGGACCTGAAGCCCATTTGTGGGCAGCTGGACATCTCCTTACAGAAAGATTGCAGGGAGGAGATGAACCAGTCAGGGTGCAGGATAGCAACAATGAAACATACAACTTCCCTCAAGTTCTTAAATGCTTCCTCCCCACCACTATTGTGATCCCAATTCTACCTTACGAATCCAGTTAGACCAAAGGATGCCTACATGTGGTACAGATAGGAACTAGAAATACAGGGAATCCAGGACAGAGGAACCCCTCAGAACCAGTGGTGAGAGTGGCAATACTGAGAGAGTGGACGGAAGGTAGAGTAGAAAGGGGGAACTGATTATAAGGATCTAACCTCCTATCTGAGGGACAGACAACAGAAAAGTGGGTTAAGGGAGACATCAGGCAGTGTAAGATATGACAAAATAATACCAATTTATAAATTATCAAGTGTACATGAGGGAGGGGTGAGCAGAGAAAGGAGAAAGACGAGGAACTGATACCAAGGGCTCAAATAGAAAGCAAATGTTTTGAGAATGATGATGACAGCAAATGTACAAATATGCTTGACACAATGGATGTATGTATGGATTGTGATAAACATTGTATGACCCCCAATAAAATGATTTAAAAAGCCCTCAAAGCTGACACTATTACTATGTTTAAAAAATATTTTTTCCTATAAAATACTAGTACCCAATCCTCCATTACTGCATATCAGGCATCTTGGGGACCTGATCTCCCTTCCTTCAACCTACTAAGTAAAACTACCTGATCTCTCTTCTCCCTGCCCTTTAAAAAGATATCTTCTGCTTCTTTTGCTCTCCCTCCTCTAGCACTTTCTCCTTCACTTTGGAATCACTTTGATAATACCTAATGTAACACTCTCCCCCAGATACCTAATGCAAACTGTTCTTCACTCCCCTACTTCACCACTTAATCTGTACACACACACACACACACACACACACACACACACCAATAAGAGAAATAGAAACCAATAACTGAAGACCAATCAGATGTAAGCGAAATGCCAGAAATTGAACAGGCTGTGAATTTACCAGGAAAATTTTTTAAAAGAAATAATTATTGCACTCATGTAATGGTTGAAGGAAGAGGAAAAAATATGAAACAATAGAAAAGCAAGTAACCTCACTAGAGAAACTTCAAACAGAAACAATTACAACAAAATCAAACATTAAAATAGCAGAATTAAAATACACTATAAAGCAGCAGCATGAGCCTATAAAAGAACAGAGAAACAGAACCGAAGAAGTGGAAACCCAATTGCGGGAACTGGAAGACAAACCAATAGATCACAACCTAAAAGAACATCTGACCAAAACATATAAAAGATACCAAGAAAAGCTTGAGTGCATTGTGGGACATAATTAAGAGGAACAACCTGCATCTTATAGGGATTCCTGAAGAGGAAGAAGCAAAAGAATCCACATAGAGAATAGTGCAAGAGAAACCAAAGGAGAAAAAGATAATTTTCAGAAAGTCAAAAGAACCTGAGCCAGGAGAGATTCCAAATGGAAAACTCCCTGGCATATTGTCGTCAAACTGTCTAACATCAATGACAAGGAAAACATTGTAAGAGCAGCTAGAGAAAAAAGATCAATTACATACAAAGGGCTAAGAATTAGAAAAAACTTCAGATTTCTCAGCAGAAACCATGCAGGCAAGAAGACAATGGAGTGACATATCAAGTACTAAAGGAAGAAAAAGTCAATCTAGACTTCTGTATTCTGCAAAATTATCAATGAAAATATTCTAAGACAAGAAGAAACTAAAAGAATTCACAAAAGTAAAACCACCACTACAAAAATACTTAAGTACTGTAGCCAAAAAACCAACAGAAACAACATACAAACCTGAAGCCAACAAACAAGACAATTCCTCACAAATCAACACCCACAGCAACAGTGAAAGCAAATAAATGACACAGGAAGAACAAAGATGCTAAAGACAACACACACATATATTAAGCAAGATGACAGTTACCAATACCACATCAGATAAATGGATAATTACCAAAATATACAGAACTCTACATGTCAATAATCAAACAACAAGAGACCCAATTAAGAAATGGGAAATGTTCATATTAAGATATGAACAGACAATTCACCAGAAATGAAGTAAAAATGGCTAACAAACACATGAAAAATGCTCAAGATCAATGGCCATCAGGGAGATGCAAATTAAAACAACAATGAGATTCTATGTTGTTATACCCACAAGGAGAGCAAAAAAATAAAAATACAAAAACTACAAATGTTGGAGATGATTTAGAGAGATTGGAGCTCTGTGTACACTGTTGGTGGACCTGTAAATACATACAACGGCTGAGGAAAATAATAGAGCAATACTTAAAGAAACTGGGAATTGTAATCCCATATGATCCAGCAATACCTCTCTTAGACATATACCCTGAGGAAATTAGAGACTCAACACAAGTGGAGGTATGCTCTCCCATGTTCATAGCAGCATCATTCTCAAAACAAGAAACTGGAAGTAGCACAAATGCCCAACAGTGGATAAACGGATAAAGAAACTATGGTACATAAACACATGCACTAAAAAACAGTGTTGAAAGCATGAAGTGTCACATGACATAGAAGGATCTGAAAACCATTATGCTGAGTGAAGAAGGCAATCTCAAAAGGAAAAGTGTTGTATGAGCATACTGCTATAAAGGGGAACACCAATCAAAGCAATCTTAGAGACCACTTTCTGAACTAAAGGGGAAAAGTTTCCCTACCGACGATAAACTATACATCACCTCCCATTTGCATACTTCACATGAGCCAACTTGAAGGAGACTTCACATTCCTGGAGTCACGCCTTCCAAGAGGGGGGAGATGGGAGAAGAACATCTATTTAAGGCTATACAGCATTGAGACAGGGTTGGGACAAATCCATGGAGCCCTCCCTCCACTCCCCTCCTACCTAACACACCCATTAATGGAAGGAGAAACTTGCTGAAAAATCCAGGCAAGATCAGGGAGAGCATCCTCTACATTTAGGAGAAGACCCAGATAGTTCTGTTGGTGAGTACGGTGGGTGATGGAAAGAGGAGTAGCTGCACATCAGGAAAGGATGCTTCACAAAGATTGTAGGAAACCTAGGGGGAATGGTCCAGATTTTATGTTCCTAGGTACACACTGTGAAAACATTTCTATGCACTCCCCAATGAAACATACCAGGGCTAAACACCATGAAGACTGTGGATGCTGCCCATGTGGACAGCATCACATAACCCAGGGGCTACACCAGAAGGATTTTACATAGATACCCAACATAACGAACGGAGCCCTGCCTCAAAGTTGCCTGCATCCTTGGATTGAGAACTTGGGCATTTTGATGGAAAAGGAAACAGAGAGTAACCACTCCAGGCCTGTGGAAGTGACTGTCATTGGACCTTTGAGAGAACCCTCTGTTTCTGTAGGTGTCCAATGGAAAGGGACCCAGAATCCCCATATATTTAGCACGTTGATGCTCCCCAGGTCCTTTACAGCAACATGACAGGTTTTGAGCTGTTGGGTAGGGATTTGAACTTGGAGAAACTGATTCATGAAGTTTCCCTCTGCCACCACTCACCCCACCCCCATGCCTAGGGTAAACAGAGCCCAATTGAATGGTAGAGTGGATTGTGTGGAGCACCAACTCATGGAATGTAGCTCATGGTGGAACTATATTTACACAGATTCCTCATATCTATGTATACAGAGTGATGTGTTATTGGAAAAAGTAATGATGTTACAAGTACACTCACCTAATAATCCAGGATGATGACTGGTAAGGTTTTACTTAACCTTTCCTATGGGTTTTTGTTTTCCTGCCTTTAGATTGCTTACTTTTGTTTGTCCTTGGCAGTCTGCTAATTATTTGTTGCTGTTGTTGAGGTAGCTGAACTTGTGGAGTTTGAATTTGCCATAACACAACTGCCATTGATTGTGCTAAGAGCTCTAAGAGCCCTCCCTCCAAATGATCAAAATATACAATTGCCAAAGTAAACCTGGGTCATGTATATCCTGGGGACAAGCAGATGGATTTTGGGACCCCACTCAACTCTAGTCCAGATCTAAGAAGAGTTAGTGCTGATAACATGGCCCTGCTCAATACTCACCTTCATGAAATGGTCACTGGAGGTAAGGGTGCTACAGCAAAGTGTGGTGAAGGAAGCAGATGACACTCCACCATCAATCAGAAAAGTGTCTGACGTCTTCAACGCTTGTATTCAAACAAGCAGCCATCTAAGTGAGGAGTCAACTTAGCCCACATGGAAAAAGCACACCCCTCATGTGAAGATGGCAACAATAAAATTCAAATATGATGAAGGGAAAATATCAGAGCAAAAACTGTGAACACGTAATTTATAGAAAACTGTGGAAGACTGTGGGAGTCCAAAATCCATTAGTAGAGTTCTAGTCTGATTAAGTTGCTGGGAGACTCCTTCTAGTCACAGGCAAAGACCTAGAACAGCCTATCAAACATAGATCAGTGTTATTCTGATTATGTTGGACAAAAATGATACTTGGTCAGTAGACCTCCCTTTAGACCCAACCTTAATTTGTTCTAGGTGCAAACATTTCTTGCCTATTCTTTTTTTTTTTTTTGGGGGGGTGGTTAATCACCATTTCTTGCCTATTCCATGACAAAAAATTCTTCCTGTTTTTTAAAAATATTGATTTAAAAAACTCATTGTATTTTTATCTTTATTCTATTATTTTATTCTTACCACTAGATTTCATTTTTTGTTCTTTATTGTTTCTGTTGGATTTAGCAGTTTGTGAAGCCCAGAAGGAGTGGATGCATAGAGATAATTGCTGATGTGAAAGGTCTTAGGGAATATAGTGGTAGATTGAGGAGATGGGGAGTGTGAAGGGGTTTCGGGAGTAAGCAATGAAGGAGGGAGCAGGAGGAGTAAGCCCTAGAACTGACCATGGGAAAAAGGCAGAAAGAAAATGTTCTGAAATTGATGGTGGTAATCGTTGTATAGTTCTTCTTGATATGATTGATTGAATTGTGTGATATATGAATTAAATGCCAATAAAACTGTTTAAAAAATCTAATTTACCTGGCCAACAACAAAATAGCAAGGAAAGAAAGAAAATAGAAAATATATTCAAACAAATTGTATGATTGTTCATAGCAATGTTATTTATAATATCCAAGAGGTGAAACAACTCATGTACATCAGTTACTCAATGGTGAAACAAAATCTGGTATATACATGTAATTAAGCACTATTCAAACATATAAAGGAATGAACCATGTGCTACATTATGGATCAGCCTTGAAATTATTACCCAAAATAAAAAAGTCAGACATAAAATGCCACACATGGTTTCATTTATGTTAAATGTCCATACTAGGAAAAATCATGGTGACATGAAGCAAAGCAGTGGTTGTAGGGAGTTTGGAGAGCAAGGAAAAGGGATCGCTTAATAAACAGATTTTTTAATTTTAAATATTGAAAATATTCTGGAGTTAAAATGGTTGATGGGGGCTGAGCCCAGGTGGCATAGTGGTTGAGTACGGGACTGCGGCCCATTGGCTTGGCGGTTCAAATCTAGCAGCAGCTCTCAGGCAGCAAGACTGGATAGCTCCCACGACCACCAGAGGGCAGTGATGCCCCCTCCCAAAAACTGGTTGGTGATTGTATAGCATTGTGAGTGTATTTTGACGTGGTTGAGGAGTTGATTCCCACTCAGGGCAACTCGTGTGTGTGTGTGTGTGTGTGTGTGTGCATATTGCTCTGCCAAGCCTTCAGCAGCTTAGGTGGGTCAAAGTGGACTGGAATGGCCAACCTTCCAGTTAGCAGTGAAGCACATGAATTGTTTACACTAACAACTGTATTTAAAGCTACTGACTGTATGTGCTACATAAGTTTTACTGCATTTAAAAACAGTCTATTGAACTTTTAATAATTTTAATTGAACTTTTGTTAATTCTTTTCAACAAAATGGGAATTCTTCTTTTTCAATTTGGTTTGGGGATTTTTCGAGAGCATAAGTACCAAGTTTGGTATTGGAATCTTGCAGTGAGCTTGGCATGCTGGGAACAAAGTTATTCCTGCCTTAGTAACAACTCTTTTAGGAATAAATAACAAACTCAACTCAAACTTGTCATTGTTTAAGGGGTATTTATTAACACATACAAATCCTGACTTTTACTGTTCATTTAGAGCTATATGCAAATGCTCAGGAAATGTTATTAGTCTGTCTCTTCTCTTAGTTCTATTATTTAATGTGTTGCATTCATTCTTATTCAATTCCCTCCTCACAGTGGTGAGACATTGTCTAACAGGTCTAGGTTAATGTAGGCCTATTAGGTTTGATATGATTATCTTTATAATCTAAACTCCATGGTTCTTAAAATTATTTAATAAATGGTATCTGATCATTGACTTTTTTCTTCTTTCCCCCATCCCCCAAATTCTAGCAGCTATCCTGGTTTAGGTCACCTCTCCACCCATGATCAGTCAAGGCGCCCGATGTGCAACAAAACTAGGAATCAATTGGAATTTTAAGGTGGGCCAACCCACATAGGATGGAAATGGGAAAGGAGAGTTCTCTGAGAAGGAGTTCTGTGGTACAATGGCTAAGTGCTGACTGCTAACCAGAAAGACCTATGGTAACAAACCCACCATCTACTCTGTCCTTTTAAACTACTCCTATACTGATTTCCTCTTAAGAAACCTTGCGGCAGGCAGCATTGTTCTGCATTAAAGTTGCTATAAATCATAATTGACTCGATGGCCACACAAGTATTTCCTGAGAGAAAAATTGGGGTGGCATTATCAAAAAGGAAGAAAGAATTGTTTTACGTGTTGAATTCATTCCGTCTGCTTTCTAAAGCCAGTCAAGGAAAGCCATATTGATCATATTCCTCCCATCATGAAGACAACATAGACGGGACAGCATTTCGTTCTGATGTGTTGGGGTCTCTTGTGGCAGCTAATAGCAAGGATTATCAGAAGAGAAGAAAGTAGAGGCTGAGTAAGCAAAACACAACAAATGCTCCTTTGAAACTAATTTCTTATTTCTTTGCTGTTTATTTCAGGATAGTGTTGAAGTTAGAAACATCTGCAATCATCTGGCCTTACAAATTGAAGGACAGTAGTGTGACAGAGACTTGAATGCTGCCCATCAATGTTTGAAGGCAATAGTCAAGAAGGTGATTCAGTCACTTGCTAACTTTCCTTCAGATTCACACATGGTACCTTGTGTCTCCTTGAGACAGATTTTGCAGAATCTCCTATATGTGTGAATGTTAAAGGCATGGACTTAAAACCACAGCTAAGAAAATTGTGGACACTGCCTTCCTAATTAAATCAGACAATGGATGTTTTATTACCTATAAGACGAGATGTGACTTCATTTGTAGCTATCTGAACCTATTGGAATTCTAGCATGATTATGAATTCTTTTAAAAATTAGTAGTTCAAAATTTTAAGCATTTGGCACATTTGCTGAAATGTTGATGGAAATATAGTCCACTCTATGCAGCTTAATGGAATATATATTTATAACATGTTATAAATATATACATTTAATATAAGTATATACTTACAAGTATACACACATATATAAATTCATTGTAAGCATTAGTTTTGGCTGAGCAGTACCTTAATCTATTTCCATATCAGTGAAACTCTATGAGGCTTAATATAGTTATTCATATGATCTAAGATTCCATAGTTTGTCAAATCTTTTTGAGTATGTTTTACTTACTGAGCATTCTATTTTAGGCTATGAGAATGGTCTTTCAATATTGTAAGGTCACATGTGTCAGTACAAACAAATTCTATTCTTGGCATTAATGACCATCTTTAAAGCAGCGGAAAAGCTTCTTGTAAAGCTTCTGCTTTCATGTAGTGATTAATAAGTCTATGATTGTAATGAACTCTGAAGTACCAAGGATATATGGTATATAACTAATAAAGTACGGAATTATTAAAGTCTGACATGAAAACATCTAGCTCTTTTACTGTTTCTAAATATTCTCACTGAAAAAGGGAATTCTTGTGAAACAAGGAGGATATGTATATAATAACCTAAGCACTTAGTACTTGAAAAAGAGAAGATTGTGGTAATTGATTTTTTTGATGATATTGAACTAATGAGTTGTATGAGATGTGAATTGTATGCCAATGAAACTGTTACATAAAGAAGGTGTTGTGATTATCTTCGGCAGTCTGATTAAAATCCTATTCGTCCTTCAAGGCCCAGTTTATCATGACTGGATTGTTCCCTCAGGTGTGTACTTTCTCCTCTAACTCACACAGAGCGTTTTTGGAATTTATCACCTAACATTTTAAAGCATGGTTATTGGTTATGATTGCCATGAAGCTCAGCCTTCTCAGGGCAGAAATTATTTTAGACATCTTTGTATACTGCATGTTATCTTTTTAAAGATCTTTTTTTGGAGGGGCTCTTAAAGCTCTTATAACAATCCATACATCAATTATGTCCAGCATACTTATACATATGTTGCCATCATTTTCTAAACATTTACTTTCTATTTGAGACCTTCTTATCACCTCACCTTTTTACCCTCTCTCCCCCTCCCCCTTGATAAATTATAAATTATTTTTATTTTCATATCTCACACTGACTTCTATCTCCCTTCCCGTGTGGCCCTCCCCCCACCCCTCCCCATCTTCTCCCTACCCTCCTGGTATTTCTATTTCCATTTATGTTCCTGAGGGGTTTATCCGACCTGGATTCTGGATTCCTTGTGTTGTGAGCTCTTATCTGGACCTGTGTACATGTTCCTGCAGTGAAAGGCAGGATTGGGGTCATGAGAGTGGGGAGTGAGGAAGCCTCAAAAAACCGGAGAAGCATTATGTGTTTCATCCGTGCTGTTTTCACCCTGATTGACTCATCCCTTCCTTGCAATATTTCCCTCGTGGAGATGAGAAGCCATCTCCCCAGTTGTTGGGAGTCAGTCTCTGAGATAATAAATTATGGACAAGACAAGATGGCAGTGTCTGAAGAGCTGAAGGAGCTGGAGGAAAAGCCACACGGCCTTAACCTGATGGAACCAGACCTCTGAAGCTGGAGAAGTCACGTGGATACCCCTGCCAGTGCTGAGGTACTTCTCAGGGTTGATGAACCCTGAGCCCTGCCGGCGCCGGGACTCTGCACTCACTGCCCTGTGACTTCGTGAGTCCGAAGGAAACTTTATAGACTGGTATCAAGCATATAGTCTAATATGGGACTTATGACTTTGAACTGGACTGGGTTGGGATGCTTTCTCAATTTTCCATTCCTCTTGTATAGAAACCTTATCCTTATATCCAATGTATGAATATAAAAAGAAATATATATATATATATAAACAATAATAATAACTAACAGAAATACCAAAAAAGCATGGTTAATTACAGATCTGTCCATTGACCTTTATAACTATCTCCCCACTGGTCCCGGGGGTATTCCAGGAACTGCTCTTCCTAGCCTTACTCTATTTGGGGGACTCCTCAGGAGCATTGTGCATTGTCTTTGCTTTGCTCCCGTTGCTGACCTGTGATGTCCCCTTCCTGGTTCATCCCACTGTGGGGGATGGACTGGACTCACTCCCAGTATGTGTCCCCAGTATTGTCCTTTGTCTTGGTATGCTCCAGCCAGGGTACATCATATCTCAAGATGTTGTCGGCCCTATAAGCCTCTCTATGCCTTAGTAGCTCCATGTAGGGACATTGTCCTTAGGGCGTGGTGTGCTGACATGGGGTCGAGAGCCTTGCTCTCTTTATCCTTCTTGGTTTGCTTCTATGTGGGTATGGCATGCCGGCCCCTCTCGCTGACTGTAGGTTTAGAGTTGTCCTCTGAAGCACATACCTCTAGGCAGGGAGTCAGTTTGACTCTGATGGGTGTTGGACCTGTAGCCTGCTTGTCATTTTTAATTCCCAAAATTGTTTGAGCCTACTAGAAACTTCATTGCTCCTATAACCTTTTTGCTTCCTCTACTTTCCTCCTCCCCCAGAGGACCAATCCTAAATTCCATGGTTTGTATTCTCTAGTTGATCTGTATAATCAATTCATTATATATATCACCAATTCCCCTCCTCTTTTTCCCTTAGCTGAAAGCTATTAACCAAATTCCATTCTAGGCAAAGATGAATTTTCCACTCACTCCACATCGGCATGAGTGGCTGAATATAGCTGAGGAAAAACAAACAACCATGCAAAGATCACTTAATTTTATGACTGTGAGTATCAAAGAAGTTCTCAGTATTTTCCATTAGTCCTGGAAAATATTTACTGTGCTGTCCAGCACGACAACCATTTGACATATATGATCACTGAGCATTTAAAATGTGACTAGACTAAATAGAAAGGTACTAAAAATGTAAAATGCACCATGGATTTTTGAAAGCTTTGTGCTATAAATAAAAATGTAAAAAAATCTGTTTGGTAGTTTTTACACTGGTTTTACATTGAAATGACAGTGTTGGGGCATTGCTAAATTAAATGATGTGGGAACAGGTCTGGCACGCAGGGAAGTGAGGGCATCAGAGTCACCAATCATGCACACAGACTCAGGAGACCCAGCTTGATGGCACAGATTTAAACTTTATTACAGCTTTTGCAAGGTTTATATAGGTTTCATCGACCAATCAGATCATACTTCCTGATTTCCAAACATATCCTTATAAAGTCATGGGTTTGCAGCATGAAAAACAATTGACCCAGACTGTGGGCTATATAGGTAAAAGAGGCGTTATGGGCCGAGGCATGTAAATGAGGTATAGCTAGCTGTGCCAGTTGTTCAGTTGTCTTACAAGACTATTTCGTCCAATCACGTCACAGGATTTTACTGTCCAATCATTATAGGACCTTAGCTGTTACTCTGGGGATTCTGATTGGCTATGTCTTAGAGGTTTACAGTGGAAGGATATCAGGTGGGCTGGCCTTCGGTCTTACTGCCTCAACCCTAGAGTTCTTTCTGGGAGTCATGGAAATACGGGATACCCAGCAGGTTCTGCCTGACTCCAGATGGGCCTATTGAACGACACTTGGAAGCATGGGTTCCAGCTATGGAAGGGGCGTGGATACCCAGCGACTTCAAGACCACTCCAGGAAACACAGCAGCATCCTGCACTTGCTATGCCTTTCTCCCAGATGCACAGGTCCTGCCAGGAACACCCCCTCTTCCCCACCAAATGAAATATATTATTAAAACTAAATTTTCAGTTTATCTTTCTTTTATAATGAAGCTACTGGGAAAGTGCAAAATTACACATGTTCTTTGCTTTATATTTCTATTGGACAACACTATCCTAGAAAATTCACTGGATAATCCAATGCTAAGCAAGTCTTTCCATGTCTTCTCAAACTTTCTTATTCTTCATCTTCCTCCATCTCCATTGGTGACCTTGCTTCTGACCAGACAGCGAAATAAAAGCTACTAAAAGAGTATGTATATCTTCTTACTAACAGATCTACTAACGTGCATCTACACTGTGCATACTGAGTTTCTTTATCCTGTTATTTCATTTCTTGGTGAAATCTACATAGCAAATGACACATGTAAAGTCAATTACATTATTTACAGCATTCAAGTCGTGTAACCATTCTTGATATCATTTTTCAAATTATTCTGCAGCAATTAACATAAAATCACAGCTCTTCATCTAAATTTTGAGGTGCTGCTGTCAGTTTGATGCCACATAAATATATATTTGAAAACATCCAGCTTAAGGCACACATACTTAAGTTTGTCATAAGACAAACTTAAAGCAAACATAGGTAGATGTCTGGGGGATGTTTTGGTTTGAGATTTTAGATTTAAAAATTTATTCAGTCAATAGTTTCAGATGTTCATAGTTCAAACCCCTCCCCCATTCCCTTTCTCTTTTTCTGGGGGTACATTACTCCCATTACAATTCCTGAAGGGTTTACCTATCTTGGATTTCATGTATTGAATGAGCTTAATTATACACATGAACATCTGCAGGTCTAACAGGATTAATGAGACAAAACTATGGCCATAGAATAGAGGGAAGACTGAAGACAAAGTGAGTGTGTAAGCAAATGTGGTGAAGAAAGCTGATGAAGCCAAGCTATCAAAAGATATAGTGTCTAGGGTCTTAAAGAATTGAATGTAAATGAGCGGACATATAGCTCAGAGTCAACAAAGCCCACATAGAAAAAGTACATTAGACTGTGTGATCGTGAGGTGGTGAGGGATCAGGTATCAGGCATCAAAGAATTAAAAGTCATATCCTTGTGTGCTTACCTTCTTGATACAATTGCTGAAGATAAAGAAGGTGGAAAAACAAATGTGGTAAAGAAATCTTATGGTGCCCAGTTATCAAAAGATATAAGGCTTGAAGGTAAGCAAGCAGTCATCGAGTTCAGAACCAACAAAGCTCACATGAAATAAGAACACCAGCCTGTGTGATCGTGGGGTGTTGAAGGGATCAGGTATCAGACATCAAAGAGCAAAAAATCATATCATTGTGAATGATGGGGAGTGCAGATTGGAGACCCAAAGCCCATTTGTAGGCAACTGGACATCCCCTTATAGAAGGGTTGTTGGAAGGAGATGAGCTAGTCAGGGTGCAGTGTAGCAAAGTTGAAACATACAACTTTTCTCTAGTTCTTAAATGCTTCCTCCCCACCCACTAGCATGATTCCAATTCTACCTTACAAATAGGAACAGATAGGAACTGGAAACAGGGAATTCAGGACTGATGACCCCTTCAGGACCAGTGGTGAGAGTGCCAATATCAGGAGGGTGGGCTAGAAAGGGAGAACTGATTACAAGGATTTACATAAAACTTACTTCCTCCCTGGGGGATGGACAATAGAAAAGTAGGTGAAGGGAGACACTGGACACTGTAAGATATGTCAAAATAATACTAATTTATAAATTATCAAGGCTCATAATGGAGAGGGGAGCAGGGATGGAGGGGGAAAAATGAGGAACTGATAGCAAGGACTCAAATTGAAAGCAAATGTCTTGAGAACGATGATGGAAACAAATGTACAAATGTGCTTGACACAATGGATGGATGGATGGATTGTGGTATAAGTTGAATGGGCCTCCAATAAAAGATTACAAAAAAGATAAAAACTCTCAACTCATGGAATTCAGGCCAGATAACCCCCTCAGGAGCAAGTTGGGGTGGGGGAAAGAGGAGAAAGGGGGAAATCTATCGTAATGATCAATTAGTAACTTCCCCTGTCCCTCAATGAGAGTGAGGAACATCAGAAGTATGTGTGAAGGGAGACAGTGGACAGTGTAATATATGAAAATAATGATTTATAATTATTTAAAATATAATTATTTATAATATTTATAATTTATAATAATAATTTATAAATAACAATTTATAATAATATTTATTATTTATAATTATTTATAATATTTTATAAAATAAAATAATTTATAATATTATAAAATAATAATTTATAATTATTTATCAATGGGTCATGAAGTTGGGAGGGTGGGTGAGAGAGGAAAGAAAGAGGAGCTGATACCAAAGCCTCAAGTAGAAAGAATGTTTTGGAACTGATGATGGCAACATATGTACAAATGTTCTTGATACAATTGATGTATGGATTGTTATGAGTTGTAAGAGTCCCCAGTAAAATGATTTATATTAAAAAAATAAGAGGGGGAGGAAATGTTAAAGAACTAGAGGATAGTTAGTGTTTCAGTGGTGCTACATGCCCCCTGGGATATATCGTCCCTTCTGTGAGGGACTGTCCAATTATCTTACAGGTGGTTTGGGGTCTCCACTTTGTCTATGCTCCTTCATATCAGTTTGGTTGTTTTTGAACTTCTGAGACCACTTACCATCTACACCTAATGATCACATAGGAAGGTGTGCTTCTTCCATGTGTACTTTAATGCTTCTCTGCTAGATGACTCCTTGTTTAATGATAAGCTTTTTTTTTTTAATCTGTGGGAATATATTTGAAAATCTAGATGACATAAATGTTTTCCTTGTAAAATACAAATGGTCATTTTGGCCCAAGAATAATTGTTGTTGCTGCTGCTGTTGTTGTTAGGTGCTTCTGTGAGTTCAAAGTCATAGCAACCCATGTGGCAAAGAACAATGGATCCGTCAATTCTGTGTTATACCCACAAATGATCGCTCTGCTTCCACCCAGTGTCCATCAACACCATTCTTTACTTTGCAGTTGTTAGTTGCTCCTGAGTCAATTTTAGCCAGGCTTCATGTGTGAAAAGTAGAATTTCTCCATAAGGTTTGCATAGCTATGACTTTAATGGAAGCAGATTTCCAAGCTTATTTTCCAAGGCACCACTGGGTGGGCTTTAACTGCCATCTTTTGAGTGTTTAACCACATGTACTACTCATTGATGTTACTATTGGTGGTGGTGTTAGCTGCTGTTTAGTCATTTGTGAATCATAACAACTCTGTGTAAACATGAAACACTTTCAAGTCCTGCACAATTCTCACAATTGTTCTGATGTCTGAGTCCATTAACAACACGTTTTTAACACTCCATATGCCAGATCTTTAGTTGTCTGGCACCATCAACTTTCTTCCCCACACACTTGTTCATGCATCCATTTTGTCTCCATCATGTCAGATAGGTGATTATCATACATTGCCACATTATTAGAACAAATCATTCTTAAAATTTTTTATTAATCATTTTATTGGGGGACTCTTACAAATCTTAAAACAATCCATCATTCAATTGTATTTAGCACACTTGTATATATGTTGCCATCAGCATTTCCAAAATATTTTCTTTCTACTTGAGCTGTTGGAATCAGCTCCTCTTTTTCTCCTCCCTTCATCACCACCCTCCCTCCCTGTGAATCCTTGATCAATATATATTGCTGTTGTTTTTTGTGCCTTACACTATCCGATGTCCCTCTTCACTCACGGTTCTGTTATTTGTTCCCTTGGTGGACAGGTTATAAATCCAACCATGTAATGGGTTCCCTCTTTAACCCTCCCCCCAACTCCTACACCCAACCATGCCCTCATGATCATGCTATTCCCACAACTATTCTTGAGGGTTTTATCTATCCTGAATTTGATGTATCAAAAGCTCTTATCTCTACCAATGTGCATACTCCACTTTAGACTGATTTGTGATATAGAATTGAGTTATGGTATTGGGGGGGGCAGCAGGAAGCATCCTGGAACTAGAGGAGTGACATGTATTTTGTTGGTGCTATACTGTACCCTGGTTGAATCATCCCTTCCTTCTATCCCTTTTCTCTGTGTGGAGATGTCCAATTTTCTACAGATGGACTTTGGGTCTCCACACCAACCCCCCATCATTCACATTGATAAAGTTGTTTGTTTTGGATCTTTTGGAACCTGATACCTGATCCCGTCAACACCTCATGGTCACACAGACTGGTGTGTTTCCTCCATGTGGGCTATTTGCTTCGCTGCTAGATACCTGCTTGTTAAACTTCAAGCCTTTACGTGCTTTTGGTACTATATCTTTTGATAGCTTGGCACCATCTACTTTCTTCACCACATTTGTTTTATCTTTAACATGCCCCACATGTCTAGTGTCTCTTCTTAGTGAGCATCCTACAGTATTGCTGATAGCCCACTTATTACCTGTGTAATGGTTCTTAACTTTTTCCTTATGTTTTCATTGATGAGCTTGATAGTTTGAAGCTTTATCTCAAGGTCTGTGATCCACCTTGAATATGGAGTGAGGTAAAGATCTTGGTTCATCCTTCTGTATATTGACATCCAGTTTTTCAAGCACCATTTGTTAAAAAGAGCACCCGCTTCCCGTTTGATTTTTTTGGGGGGCCCTTATCAAAGATCAGTTGTATGTATTATGTCTTTTTATTTTTTGAATTTTCAGTTCTTACCCATTGCTCGGAGTATCTATCATTATAATAAGTTTTAAAGTCAGGTGATGCAAGTCCCCCACTTTCACCTATTACTTTAGAAGTTCTTTGCCAATTCTTGGTGACTTCCTTTCAGTTTTCTGTTTCTTTGAAAAATGATGCTGATATTTGCATCAGGATTGCATGGAACTAATATAGTACCTTAGGTGGGATTTACTTCTTTACAATATTACAGGAATGGGATATTATTCCATTTGTGAAAGTCCCTTTGGATTCCTTGTATTAATGTCTCATTGTTTTCCTCATACTGATCTTTAAAAAAAATAGGTATATCCCTATATATTTAATTTATACTTGGCAATTGTGAAGGGTATTATCTTCTTGACCTCTTTTTCTGTAATCCTATCAGTTGTACATAGCAATCCAATTGATTTCTGCTTGTTGACCTTTTGTTCTGCCACTCTGCCTTGCTCCTCTACTTCTTCTAGCACTCCTATTGTGGGGCCGTTGGGGTTCTCTATCTATATGTAAATTGATATCATCTGTAAATAGCGATAATTTCACTTCTTTCCCCAGACATACACCTTTGATATCCTTCTGTTGTCTTATATTATTAGATAAGACCTCTAGGACTATGTTGAATAAAAGTGAGGACAAAGAGTGGTCTTTTTTTAGTTGGAATGTTTTCAACTTTTCTCCATTGATTGTAATGCTGGCTTTTGGATTTTCATATGTAGTTTTAATTTTATTGAAGTATTTTCCTTCCAGTCCTATCTTCTTAGGAATGGCTGTTGAATGTTGTTGAATGCTTTTTCTGAGCCTATTCATAGTATCATATAGTATTTATCCTTTTTCTTCTCAATGTAGTGTATGATGCTGATGGATTTTAGAATGTTGAACCAACTCGATATTCCTGGTATGAATCCCACTTGGTCATGATGGATTATTCTTTCTATCAACTCTGTATTCTATTGACCAAGATTTTATTAAGGATTTTTGCATCTATGTTCATTAGCGATATCGACCTGTAGTTTTCTATCACTATCAGATCCAGGTTTTGGTATCAGGGTTATAATAGCTTCATAGATTGTGTTTGGGAGTTTACTGTCCTTTTCTATGTTCTGGAAGAGCTTATGTAGCATTAGTGTCAGCTCTTCCCTAAAAGCTTGGTAGAATTCTCCTGTGAAGCCATCTGGGCCAGGATTCTTTTTAGTTGGTAATTCCTTGATAACCTTATCTGTATCTTTTTTTTTCCTGTGGGTCTGTTCAAGTTCTTGTGAAATAATCTATGTGGAATAATTTGGAGATGGTTTGTTTTTTCAAGTATTTGTCCATGACTTCCAAATTGTGTTCCTTGGAGTACAGTCCTTTATTGCACGGTGTAATTAGTCTTTTAATTTCATTGAGGTCTGTTGTAATTTCCCCTGTTTCATTCCTTAATCTGGATATTGATGTCTGCTCCTTCCTATTTTTTTGTTAGGTTTATCAATAGTTTGTTGATTCTGTTAATCCTTTCAAAAGACCAACTTTTTACGGAGTTAATTTTTTCCATTGTTTTTCTGTTTTCTCATTCATTTATCTCTGGTTGGATTTTATAATTTATTTTCTTTTGCTGTTAGAAATATTATTCTGTTGATTGTGTTCCAACTGCTGGAGGTTTTGTGAGAGGGTATCACCATAAGTCTCTCTTCCTTCTTATTATGCACATTTATCACTATTAAGCATCTTCTCATAACTGCCTTTGCTGTCTCCCATAGATTTTTGTATGTTGTATCCTTATTGGTTTCTACAAACTTCTTGATTTCATGTATTATTTGGTCCAATATCCACTCCTTTTGGAGAAGCAATTTATTTATCTTCCAAGGATTTACCCTTATTTTTTGAGCTTTTTCTTGGTTGACTTCCTGCTTTATGGTGTTGTGGTCAGAAAAGGAAGTCTGAGTGATCTCTGTATGTTTGAACTTGTTCAAACTTGACTTGTGTTCCAAATGTGGTTTATTTTCACATATGTGCCATGTGAACTTGAAAAATGTGAATTTTTTGCAGTTGGGTGGAGAACTCTGAATATGTCTTTCATAGTTACATAATTGGTTGTCAATTTGAGACTTAAGAGTAAAAGGGTGGAGTTTAGCCCGTCAACCAGTTTTCCACTTGATAACCTCATTTGGAGCCTCTCAGGAGATAAATAGCTCTCTGGAAGTAGGACACATGCTCACTCCCTGCAAGACACTGCTGACAATGAGCATGACGGAGCTGTGCTGATGCAGCCAGAGCCTTGGAGCTGGAGAAACCACATGGAAACCCACGCCAGTGCTGAAGTGCTTCTACCACCACTGGATCCACAAGACTTTCCACCCACAGGCCTGTGGTCATCTTGCATGCAGCATCATTGCATGCATTGTCTGAAGAGGATTTTATAGAATGGTACTGGACATAGGGACTAATGTTGGACTTTGGGATTTGACCTGGACTTGGGCTAGATGCTTTCTTAATGTATAATTACCCTTTATATGAAGCTCTGTCCTATACACATATGAGTGTCTATGGTTTTGTTTCACTAGTCTACCCAGACTAGCACAATGTATATCAGTTTGAGTTGCTGAATTGCAGAGTTTAGTTCTATAGCCTCCTGTTGAACTTCTTTCCTGCTAATCTCTCTTTCTTAGAGAGCAGTTTACAGAAGTCTTCTATTGCAATTATTGATCTTGTGATTTATTTTTATATCTTTTTGAGCATTTGATTCACAAAGTTTTTGGTTTTCTGATCCCTTTAGCATTATATAATGCCCTATTATTTTTCTCTTGTTATAGCCTGTACCTTAAAATCAATTTTGTCTTATATCAGAATTGTAACTTCTGCTTTTAAAGATTGCCATTAGCTTGATACACCTTCCACCAACCTTTGATCCTCAACCTGTTTCTGACTGTGAATTTGAGATATGTTTCTTTTAGACAACAGATTGCTGGATTTTGTTATCTAATCCACTCTGCCATCTTTTGTCTTTTAATGAGGAATTCAAACCATTGACATTCAGGGTTATTACATCCATTTGTGGATTTTTTTTCCTGTTATCTCCTATCTTTTGTGACAGACCTTTTCTTCTCTCCTTCCTTAGCAATGTGTGATATATTTGTGGTGGAATTCATTCTTGCCATCTTTTCACCATTCGTTCAAAGACATCTTGAAAATTTCTTTCAGTGCCTTCATTTTTCGAAAGTTACACTATGTGCTGGTTCCATGTTTGTGGTTTGACCAAAGTGAGTTGGAAATTAATTTTTGTAGTGCTGGTTTTTAAAAAAATATTTTCTTTAAATATTCCTGATCCATGAAAACTCTTACCTCTCCCTCTATTTTGATGGACAATTTGGCAGAATATAGGATCTTTGGGTTAGCATTATTTTCCTTCAACTTTTGGAAAATACCATTCCATTCTCTCCTCTTCTTCATGATTTTTGCTGACAAGTCTTTACATATCTTATTTGATTATCTTTACATGTGACTGCCATCTTTTGTAGCTGCTCTTATGATTTTCTCCTTTTCCTCAAAGTTGGATAGTTTAAATACTGTATAGCTTGGTGGGTTCAGTCTAATTGCTGTCCTCTCTGATTCCTGGATAATTCTGATTTTCTTTCATTAATTTGGTGAAATTTTCTTCCAGGAATTCCTTCATTGTTTTGGCTGTTGACTTTTTTTGGTTTTATGTCTTGCTCCTGCAACCCAATTATTTTAATATTGTTCCTTTTCATAGTATCACTCACTGTTCTCAGGTTTTCTTCAGCTTCTTTGATTATTTTGTTTTACTGTCTTTCATGGTTGCTGAATTCTGCTTGGTTGCTTTTGGGGTCGCTGGTATGATTCTCCTCCTCTTCCAGTCTGATGGCAAGGTCTTTTATTGTTTTCTCTGCTTTGCTGCATTTTCCCTTAACTTTTGTATTTCCTTTTGGAAAGCAGAATCTAGCCTCTCTATTTTTCATTCATTTTCTGTATTGATTCCCTCATGTTCTGTGTGACTCTAAGCAGCACACTGAAGATTTCATTCTGCTGTGATTCAAAGTCTGTTTTTTCTATGTATATCACTAGGTTTAGGTACTCCTCTAACATGTTTTGTGTTTCTTGCTTTCTTATAGTGGCTCTTGATATGAGTTGTATGTATGATGTTTAGGTTGAGTGTGGTTCCATGTTTCTGGGACTCCAGGTTCCCTATGAATTCTTTGTCAGAGGCTAATTGAGATGATTCTGAGGACTAGCTGGAGTCAGCTGTGCTGTGGGTTGGAGCTTCATCTTTCACTGGACTTGATTTTCCCATTGGAGTTATCCTAAGCTTTGCTGGAGCTCAATGAGCTGCAAGATTGTGCTGCATGTCTATGTCATTGAGATTTTGCTTTCTCCCTAGGCAGCCAGAATTCTAAATTTGGGGACAGTTCTGGTGGCCCTGTGAGGAAGCATGAGTAGGGTGTTCTCAGGCAGGGGGTGGCACTGGGCAGTCTGTTTGCATGGGAAGAAGGAGACAAGGACCCCAGAGTGTGTGTGGCACAAGGTGCTGGTGTAAGGAACCCACATGGCACTGAGGTGCCAACAGGAGTGAGACATGAGGCACTGGGGTTCAGGACACCAGCAGCAAGGGTAGATGGTTGGAGTGGAGCCATGAAGGCAAAGTGGTGGTGTCAGGCAGGGCCACAGGTATTGAAGTGTAGCAGTGGGCAAGGAATGTGGCTGAAAATTGGCAGCAGTAGGTGTGAGGGTAAGCTTGCTAGTCACAAGGCTGTGGTAGCATTAGGTGAGGGACTGTGAAATGTCAGTGGTGGGCAGGGGACAGGTCCATGTTCATAAGACAGCAGTTCCGGCTGGGGCTGAGACCACTAGCTTAGAAGTGGTGGGGCGATTGGTGGGGACTGGGGGCGTAAAATGTCAGTGGGGATGGGGTGGGAGTGGGGTCATGGGCCTCAAGCAGAGTGGTGGGTGGGGGTGGCATCTTAATCTTTGAAACAGTGTCAGAGTTCACGGGGCAAAGGTGCAGTCTGTGGAGCAGCAGCTGGTGGTAGGACCATGAACTGATTCAGTAGCATCAGGCATGGGGAGGGACTTTGAATCAAGAAGCAGGCAGCAGCAGGTGGGGTTTAGGGTGGTCTGTGCAAGCAGGTATGGGAGAGTGATGTAGGAGGTTGTGGCCCAGGTAGCAGGCTACAAGCCACTGGAGCCCAGGTGAGCACTCAAGAAGCAGGTCAATACCATGGGGGAGGTCTGCCCATGTGCTGGGGGTGCCATTAGGCCTTACTGCTCTCTCCATATCTTCTACTCAGCCTCCCTAGTCCCTGAATCGGCAATTTCCCATAGAGTTCCCAATGCAGTTACCATCTTCCTTTGAATAATTTAAAAGTCTCTGTCATTTGCAATGTCTTATGCATAATATATAAACACTTTAAGATAATTGATAAAGGTCTTTGGTCTGAGTAGTACACTAATGGTCTCAGAGCTGTATGATAAAATAAACAAATTAGGACTCTCTGGGGAGCACAAATGATTAAATACTTGGCTACTAACATAAATCACATTTGAATCTGCCCAGAGGTGCCTAAGAAGCAAAGACATCTATTTTTGAAAGTCATGACCATTGAAAGACTGTGCGGCACTCTTCAACTAGGATCCATGAGATTGCCCTTAGTTATATAACAATTATACCAACTGTTTTTGGTATGTTTCCTGCTATACATATACTCACTGGGGAAACAATATATAATTTGTATAAGTTTTAAAAAATTCCAAGTATATTTTTTCATATAAATAGTGCCCAATATTACTCTAACTAGATTGAATTTTAGTTTCCAGAAAATGTTTTTTTTCCAAAAAAGGCAGTTGTACAATCTATTTAAATATGATATCTTAATTTAAATATTTAAGCATATATACAAATATTAAATAGTTCATCAGCATATTCAACATATAAATAACAAAAATAGATTGAAAAATAGTAAATGTAAAATAAAATTATCTATTTTGAAATTAAATACAGAATGACATATTTTGATCTTTGTATTAAAGAAGCCGAACTACTATATTACATGCTGTGGTAGTTAGATAATCTGGTGTCACCTTGAGAATATTAAGAATGAAAGGAGAGAGTCTAGTCTGTCAATCAGGTTGCAGCTTGATGACATCATCTGGAGGTGTGACTGAGAAAAATAACTTATTGGAGGTCAGACACACACTCATTCTCTGTGAGACATTCCTGTGGACAAGTCATCTGGAGCTATACTGATGGATTTCAGAGCGTTGGAGCTGGAGGAGCCACCGCTCTCTAAGATGCCTCGATCACCACTGGATCCACAAGATTTTCTACCCACTGACCTATGATCTTCCTGTACTCAGCATCTTTGCCTGTATTAAGTGAGTCTGAAGAAGAATTTTCAGACTGGTACCAGACATATGGAGTAAGATTGGACTTACGAACTTGATCTGGACTGGGCTGGGATGTTTACTACTTAACGTACAATTACTCTTCGACATAAAGTTCTCTTTTGCAAACAAATGAGTCTCCCTAGATTTGTTTCTCTAGTCTACCTGAAATAACACATTTGTCAAGGATGCCAAAATAAAATGCAAAAATGGGATTTTAAGCAATAGGCATATTTTAAGCAATATACATATTTTAAATTCCTATGCACACTGCACATATCTTATTTTGAAGTAAAAAAACAAAACGGGAACAAACTCAATATTGAAAATGAAGAACAAGTAAAGTTAAATCAGCACACTCAATATGCAAATTTTAAATATGTATATTAAGCTTCAACATGGAAGTTCAGAAAATTAATAAGAAATTTTTTTTGTTTTTTGTTTTTTGGGCATCACTGCCCTCTGGTGGTGGGAGTAGGAGGCCCAGCCTTTGCTCCTGTGGAGCCACTGCTGGAATTGAACCTCCATCCCAGTGGGCCGCAGTCCCACGCTACTTACCAGTATTTCAATGGTCTGCTTTTGGCTAACGAGATAGTCAATGCCTGTTTCCATATTTGTCACTAGTCATAACAAGTGATGCATGTGCATTAGTTAGTCTAGATTTGATTGGAGAATTCCTCATTCTGGAAAAAGTCTGTTCACAGACATAAATGCTACCATAGATGGTTGTCATTTTGAGTGCATGATTCCTGATATTAGGATATGTTTCAGAGGGGAGAGATGCCTAGAAATGAGGGAAGCTGCTTGACCGAATGTGTCTTTCAGAGAGTCATAGTTCTGTAGTTCAGCCAGTTCCATTTGCTAAATTGTATCCACATTTTCAATGTCAATAGAAAATGGGTTATGGAAAAGCTGTATGTCCTCCTGTTCATGGAGATGAAACTCTTTAAATCTAAATTAAAACTCCTTTTGCAACTTGCCTGTGACACCACACATGTTTTGTTTGGGAATGAAACCAATGGTTTTTCCGCTAACAGATTTTGAGTTGTGGGGAGATGGCAGAAATTTTCCTCCTTCACTTGTTTGATGAGGAGGTCTGATTTTACTTCAAATGCTTTCATATGTGATTGCATATCACAGATGAGCTTCCCCTTTCCTTGAAGTTGCACAATGAAATTGTTGAGCAGCTCTGTTACATCTGTCAGAAAGGCAAGGTGTCATTTCCATTCTGCATCATTGAGCTCTGGTACTTCTTTGTTTTTTGAAAGAAAAAAAGCTGTAATCTGTGGTAGTAAATCTTAGAAATGTTTCAAAACTTTCCCTCGACTCAGTCAATGGACCTCTGTGTAGTACAGAACTCTTCAAAGGCAATATTTAGCTCAGACAGAAATTCCTGAAATTGTATGTGGTTTAGTGCATAAGCTCTAATGAAGTTAACACAGTATACCACAATTTTCATCACAGAGTCCCACTTCAGTGATTTACTACACAGTGCTTGTTGGTGGATGAGGCAGTGTATGACTACTGAATGAGAATGGTTATGTTTGTCCATCTCTTGGTTAATGCGAGCAATTACTCCTTTCTTAGACCTCCATGCTAGTTGCACCTTTATTTGTGACACAGGCTAGTTTAGCCCAGTCCAGCTCCAAACTATTCATAGTTTGGCAAACCTTTTCATGGATATCCTCTCCTATAGTTGTTCCTTTGATGCTTTGCAGTACAGGAAGCCCTTCTGTGACTTAAAAATAGTCATTAAAAAAATAGTCATTCATCACACAAATAAAAATTAGAAGTTGTGCTGAGCCCTGGTGGCGTAGTGGTTGTGCGCGGGACTGTGGCCCACTGGCTTGGTGGTTCAAATCCAGCAGCAGCTCTCTAAGAGCAAGGCTGGGCCTCCCACTTCCACCAGAGGGCAATGATGCCCCCCCAAAAAACAAAACAAAAAAAACACAAAAAAACAAAAATTAGAAGTTGTGCAAAATCATGAACATCATTACTTTTGTTGAGTACCAAGGAAAAATAGGATAGTTTTTGTGGAATTTTGAAAATGCTGATGCAAATTGTCTCCCATTTCCTCAGTCTTTCGTGCAATCATAGATCCTGAAAGACTCACTCTACTAAATAAATTGTTCTTCTTTGGACATATCTCTTTGGCAACAGAAAGAACTTATTCTTTAACAAATTCTCTCTCCATGAATTGTCTGCCAGAGCACGCTGTTAGCATGGCAACTTGAAAACTTGCTCACAGTGATGAAGTATTTAGCTGCTTCTTCACAAAAATATTTTGCTGAGTTGTCAATGTATTTTTCAGTTTTAATATTTTATCTTTTCTCACTTCTCTGATCAAACAATCATATTTATCTTTATGTTGAGGTTGATGGTGTCAATGCAAATTGTATTATTTGAACACAGACACTATATTCTGGCACATCAAACACACAGCTCTTTCTTTGCACTGCCTGAAAAGTTAATCATAAATCCACTGTTCTTTGAATACCCTACACTTCGAGTCAATATTTCTCTTTCTTGATATCATTGTTTCCTAGGGATTCCAAATTGTTATTAACTATATATATATATATCGTGCTATAAAACTATATATATACACATATTGCTACAAAAACAATATACCAGCTATAACTTTGCCCACACAGAGACATATAGACTGCACTACCCTTCAATGCAGGCTGAGCAGTGTCCATCAATGCAGTCTGATCAGTATCATTAATGAAGCCTTGCCAGTCCACATCATTTCAGCCTCACCAGTGCCCATATTGGTGGAACTCCGCTTTTACCTCACGCTCACATGGTGCGTTGCGGGAACCAGCACAATCACAGAGCCGGTTCCTCCACCACCTTTCCAGGTCACACTGCCCTGTGTGAACCACACAGCGATCTGTGAACTCGCACCGGAATCTGATCTCATGGGTGAGAAGACCCATGTGATCAGATTCCACTGCAGGAAAAAAGATGGCACATATGCCTTTTTTCTTCCGAACCTAATGCGAGTTCAGCCATACAAGCACGTGGCAGAACTCACACTGCTCAGAGATTACAACAGTGTGAACCGGGGCTTACACAGCACACAACATACAACATCATACACAGCTGAATAGCAATTAGAATATAAATGCACCTACTGTCAATTAAATTGGGTTTCCCGCTCCTCGGCAGTCTGCAGAGCCGGATTAAGCTCCCATGGGGCCCTCGGCAGATGACTAGTTTGCGGCTCCCTGGCGATAACACTGAGCGCTGACCATTTGCATTAACACTTACTGCCGACCATTTGTGATAACACTGACTGCTGACAATTTGCATTAACACTGAGCACTTACAATGATCATTACGTCTGAGCACCGACCATTTGCATTACTTCTGAGCACTGACAATTTGCACTAGCACTGAGTGCAGACTATTTGCGTTATCACTGTGATGCAATCCCCCTAGAAACCACCTCTAACAAACTAACTTAACAAAAAGCTCTCCTAACTTCAAAAAAAAAGGCGCCCCCTATCTGCAAAAAAAAAAAAATCTCCGAACTTTCAGAAAAAAAAAATGCCTCCTTAATCGCAAAGAACAGGCCCTACTGACTGCAAAATAAAAAAATATATAATAATCCTAACTTGTTCTTACCTCGGTCTTCAGGTAGCAGCAGGCTGTGCACAGGCAAGCTCATGACTCGTCTGATCATACCAAGACTGAAAGGAGGAGTTGAGAGACAGAAGGAGGGGAGTCAGAGAGTGTGGTGCACATTCCACACATGCATTCTGCAGGCCTGGGAAGAGTTGACAGCTAAGCAGGGCAGGCAGCCAAACCCCTCTGCTGTAAACCTCACCTTGTAGGCACTCAGCTTAAGCTGTAGGTATCAGCAAACCCATTTCCCTGAACTAAGTGCCCACAGATACCCCACTCTAGTAAGCCACGCCTGAAGTCACATATCTCAGCTTCTGTGCTTCAGCACGCTCAACTTCCCCAAGCAGATTTCCAGAGTCACCCCACTTCTTAAGCCAACTTTCTGCACAATAGGATTCAATTTTAGTTGTTCCACAGGTTGGAAAGTCTACCACTCTCTGTTCCATCCACCACCTCCTGGTTCTGCTGCTCTTCCTCTAATGTTCTAGCTGTCTTCTGGATCAATGAGATTCACTGTGCAAGAAATTTTGTGTCTAAGGAAGCCCTCTGATCCTGGTTCTTGCTGGTAATGAGATTTCAATCTTGTTTCTTAGGAAGTTAACTGTAGATGCAAATTATGGCATTCCAAGGAAACCTGTTCAGTTACTCATACGTGAATCCTAGCAATATTGTCCTCCCACCTTCTTACCAGATCCATGTAAGGAAAGGTCATTTGGGAAAGTTAGAGACTTTGGCTAGAGGAGCCACATTAAATAGAATAACTGCATTAGAAATAGAAAAGCTGGCTTGACATCTATTTGAATGAAGATGCTGCTGTAACTATAAAATGTAAAGGGTTTCTTGTGAAATATAGGAAATCAGTTAATAGGACAGAACTATGTTTGGATCATTATATTTGTGACATGGAATTGGGAAAGAGGAGTCCATATGTTGAAACTAATTCATTCAGTTCAAGATAAGAAATTGTTTTTACTTAACTGATTTTGATGAAGATTTTGGCAATAGCTATTGTCACCTAGAACTTAGAAATTTAGCCTTAGTTTTTTAAGTGATTTTATTGGGGGCTCATGCAATTCTTATCCATCCATCCATCCATCCATCGTATCAGGCACATTCGTACATTTGTTGCCATCATCATTATCAAAACATTTGTTTTCTACTTAAGTCCTTGGTATCAGCTCCTGACTTTCCCCCTCTTTCCTGCAATTTAGCCTTATTATCTAATTATCCAGACATGAAACTTGTCTATGGGATTTACAAAAATGCTTTTACTTAGGAAATTAAATGTGAAAAGGAGAAAATGAAAACAGAGACTACAAAAGAATTCATGAGCTATTAACCCTCTTCCACAATCCAATCCAGTCTCAATCAAAGAGCTTTCAGGATTAGTGTTAACTGAGTGCTGGTCTACTGAGATCCTTCATCCATCTATTTCCTCCTCATGTTTTTTAGAGGAGACCAATGATAGTTCTTGAGACTTCACTGAGTTTTAATCTATATAGAGGTCATTTCTACAGCAAACCGATAGCAATAAGTATGATAATACCTAAAATAATCTCAAAAACCACAATTTTTCACAGTGACTACACATCTCATATCTCAGTACTTGCTAGGATTTTGTGGCCTCTAGAGTACAGGGATTATTATCTCCTTGTGAAGATAAGACATTTGAAAAGCCAGAGGCTAAGAAAATATTTCCAGTAATTCTGTGAGGGGGGTTTCAAAAAGTTTGTGGAAAGTGACATTAAAAGACAATGGAATTTTCCCACAAACAATTTGAAGCTCCTTCATATCAGTCAGTCACAACACTAAGACTACATCTGGAGTTCTTTACTCCTGATTTTGGGTACTTTCTACTTAAAATCCTTAGTTTCTTTTCACTTCAGGAAGATAAAGAAAGTCATGTCTCCCTCATTCCTGCTTGTGAAGAAGGGAAAAATACAATCAAGAAGGTATGATGGTGAAACAACGTGGCATAATAGAAAGAACAAGAACATTTGAAGCAGAAGGAAGGAGTTTCTATCTTGGTGTTATCTAGTTTCTGTGTAAATTTTGGACAAATTGTTGAGTCTTAGTTTCCTCATCTATAAAATGGGGATATTTTTTTCATAGGATTGTTCTGCTAGTTATTTATACATTTATAACAAATACATGATGTTGGGCACATGGTAAACAAGTGAATACCTGGAAAACTTATTTACTAATAAATGGGAAGATAGAGTCTGCTTGAAACTACAGAATAAACATCGCTTTACTACAAACATGAAGTAACTGGCATCCAATTTACTAGTCTCTACTAGAACCCTGATGGCATATTGGCTATGCTTCAGGCTGTGATCAGGAGTTCAAAAGCACCAGCAGCTCGGAGGGGCTTTCCAGTCCCCTAGGCAGTGACAGTCTCAGAAATCCACTGGAGTCCCATTGAGCAGCACAGACTCGATGGCAGGGAGCCCGTGAATTCCTGTGAAGCCTGGAGCCAACCAGAACACTTGATGACAGGAACCACTATTTGTCACCCCACCAACCCCACAGCTGAACATTTATTTAGTGTGGCTCCAGAAAGCCAAAGTGAACTTTAAGACTGTCCGGACCAGGTGTTGCAAGTTCTAGGCACATAAGTGTGCATTTTTACCATGGGGAAATGGAAAGCAAGCATTTTCTTTAAAGTGATAATATCCACTAAGTTCCAGGGCACCCAACACTCAATTTAAACAGGTGGGGAGTGGACTAGACTGGTGGAGAAATGAAAATGTTAAAAAAAATGAAGATATTTGAAGTAAAAAGGTTTTGAATGGAAATTTAGATCCTAATGTCAAGTTTTACAATGTTAACATGGTGAACAACAAAATCGCATTCCCTATGCCCAAACTTGGATCTCCTTTCTATGCCTCACAATGAAGACCTTGTACTTGGAAAGAAAATACAATGGTTTATCCCCACATGCCTCTGCCTTTAAGTTTATTTTCATTTCCAATCTTTTGATATATATATTAGTCCCCTCTTGTTCCAAGTTAAACATCAAATCTCAACATATTTATATTGTTCTAAAAAGGCACTCCTTGTGCCTTGTGGCCCTGCCTACCACTCATGCAGTCACTGAGTCTCTTGGTTTAGTTCAGAATTCAGTATTACAAGCCCCTATATCTGGACGGACACTACCCAGCAGCTGCTCCCCACATTTGTATTTGTTTTTATGTCAATCTAGCTCAAACTGTAAACAGAATTTTCCTTTCCCTTCCCCCAACCTACCTGTTTGTTGTGCCAAATAGGCCAATGAAACATGTAGGCAAAGATCAACAGGTTGCAGCTTGATTGGATCAATCAGGGCAACAAGATAAGTGCAAGGTCTCTGCAAGGCCTCCCCCTCTCCCTGGCTCCCTGGTGATTACACCAGTGTTCTGCTGCTGTAGCTGATTCTCTGCCTCAACTCGTGTAATGTATTGCTTTTGGATCGTGTTACTAGAGCTGGCGGCTCCTTTGAGACGTGCATATGTTGTTTTAGCTTGAGGCTGGTACATCCTGTTTTTTTGAATCACTTGAATCTGAGGTCCCATCAGGGTCAGCTTTGCTAAACTCCCCACTTAGTGACCCACCCTGCTGTCTGTTACCTGCCAGACTCTGCCGTCTCCTTCTTTGACCTTGGACTGGCCAGCACATGTGCATGTATATAAGGACTTCTAGTATATTAACTGCTCCAGGAAAGTGAGTTGGACTGAGCCCTCTATACTGCTGTGTGTACTAGTTAGTGGTTATATTCCCTCTTTCTGTATAAACCTATCCTTTTATATAGATATAGTCATAAGTGTCCGGTATTGTTTCTATAGAGAACCCTGCCTAGCACACACATGTTGTAGTTTTGGTTCATTCTGTAAGGATTGTCCTCTATTACTTTAAATATATACCCACTCACTAACCTCTGAACTACATTAACAAAAAAACAAATGCAAATATTCCAGATATCAATGTCAGTTTTGTTGATATTAAAGCACTTATTTTCTTTTGGAAGAGTCCTGATTGCACAGTGGTGAAAGCACTTTCATTCAAACCAAAAGTCAGTGGGATGAATCTACCAGCTGCTCCAGGGAGAAAGATAAGGTAGTCAGGTTTCCTGAGGATATATAGCTTGGGAAACTTGGTTTGGAGGGGATTTTTTTTTTTTTAACAGGCTGGCTGAAATTTCTGTCTTTCTGCCTGCATCCTGAAGATGTCGCACCAGAGGCACATTGACATGGCCTTTCCAAAGTCTTTCATATATTTAGTTTTGAGAAAATGTTTTATTCCGCTCCTGTCTTTCTTGCCCTGTACCATTCATCTCTGTGTACAGATGAAAATTCACCTTTGGAAGTACTAATTACATATACACAGCTAAATGGAGTTCAACTTGCTCTAAATTAGTCTTAGGATGTGAAGCTGGAAGAATAGTGGAAGCTAGCCATGCATGCAGTTCTTCAGGTTTCTGAGCCCAGACTGTGTGCAAGCTCACAGCCCCAGCAGCTAGTCCGCCAGTAAATCCTCAAATCACCAGGCTGCATCTGTGTTTATTTATTTAAAGTGGTTTCCAAATAATGTTTCTATTAAAAACAGAGTTTTGCTGCTGGAAAAAAAAGTAAAATAAGTTGATAAATAAAACCAACCAGCTGATCATACAACAACACTGACATTCATTCACTACCATTCTGCACTTTCAGATTTAGGAGACTGCACTATTTAAAGATTACAGAGACAGGCTTAGCTCTCCTGACTCCTGATTAGCATAGGCCTTAAAATGGAAACCCTAAGTTTTGGAGTAGGTGATTTTTCTCTGAGTCCCCGGTTGTGCAAACAGGTAACAACTAGGCTGTTGACCAAAAGGTTGAAGAGTCAAGTCCAACCTGAAGTACCAAGAAGGCCTGATCATCTACTTTTGAGAAATCAGTCAGTTCTACTGTTGACACACATGGGGTTAATTCCAGTTAAACTCTATTACTCAACAATTGGATTTAGTCTTTCCCTACTTGGGGCAGAATTCTCAGGTAATGTGGCTGGGGATAGAAGGGCTTGTATAGTGGGACAGGTGTTGAAGGATCATGCTTAACCAGAACCCACCCCTGTCCTTCCTGTTAAAGTAGCACAAACACCCACCTGAAAAAACATCCTGCACAAACATTATAAGCACCTGGTTCCATACACATCCCTGCCCACAAAGTGTATCTGAATAATCCCCTTTGACTAGTCCTGTAAACCCTGCCAGTCTGTACAGGTCTGCCTCTGACCCTGGACAGACCCTGCCTCTGACTCAGGTCAGAGGTCCCCCTCATGTTTCCTCGAATAAACTCTCTCCCACTCATCTCATCTTTCCTGTCTCTGATTCTAACAGCTGTGTTAATGATAAACTCACTGACAGCGGCCCATTCTCTACTCTTCTTTATCCCATGTCCAAACATCTGTAGAAGTATCAATGGTCTGAAGGTAAAGTACCCTTAAAATGACAAACAGAAAATGGTAAAAGTTAAAAAATAAATCCCTCCTGCCATCCTCAAGCTTAGTGGCAAAGTTAAGTTTTTCATGATCTGCTGACTCAGAGGATCTTTAAGTATGACACATCGCCACAAATAAAGCTCCTAGTGTGTTTACACAAATACTACACATTTCTCCTTGTGGGGAAAATTGTTTATGTAGCTGCAATTTCTTAAATGATTACTGATTTTCTGCCCCAAAGTACCTTTGCTTCAAAGACATTTAAGTAGTACTCTATACTTGCATATGGGGAGGATTTTCCAAGTAAAACCGCCTGTGGCAGTTACCTAGTCTGCTGTCAATTTGAGGAATAAGAGTGTAGGGGTGGGGTCTAGCCTGTTAATCTGGAGATGGCCAATGAGACTTCAGTGTGGGCATAACCTTCTCCTGAGAATTCTGGGAAATGTGGTAATTCCTTCTTGGAGGCAGACACACTAGCTCTCTCAGTTCAGTCCGTTGCAGACAGTTCTATTAATAAGACACAAGGCTGACTCTCTGTGAGACATCTCAGAGGAGAAGCCACTGGGCTTATCCTGATGGAATTAGACCTCTGTAGCCAGAAAAGCCACGTAGAGACTCCTGCCAGTGCTGAGATGTTTGAGAAGCCACAGGGAGGACCCTGCTAGCACTGAGATGCTTCTACCACCCCTGGATACACAAAACTCTGCACCCACTGGTCAGTGATTGTCCTGGTGTCATTGCATGTACTTTGTGAGTCTGAAGAGGACTGAAGATTGCAATAGGATATATGGGCTAAAATCATATTTATGAGTTTGGTCTGGACTGGGTTGGGATGTTTTTTTCAAAGTTCAATTGCTCTTGTATATAAATCTGTCCCTTATACACATTTGAGTGTCTATGGATTTGGTTCTCTAGTCTATCTGGACTAACACATCACTTAGGAATCATCACTGTGCATTAGCTCCACTAAAAAAAGAAAAAAAAGGGAGGGCTACATCTTAATTTATGGGTTCACAGTTTAGCAGCTGTCTTCTCTGGCTCGAATGAGCTTTCCTGTGGAGATCTAAGGCAAGAATGAATGCTGGCTGGCCAACGGAGATGTAGAACAAACTCTCAGGAAATTCTGTCCCCCAACCCATGCCACCCCTGTCAGTTCAATTCCCACTCTTTGAGGCCAACTGAGATTATTTTCTTACTTCATATAATGAACCAGATAATAGCTTGACTGAGAGGGTCAATATGTTCTGGGTAAAGTGTCTTTAGAGTGGAGAACATGCAATAGCAGAGGCTGTCACTCAATTTTGATTTTTAAGCATCTGATAAAAGATAAATACATATTGTGGAGTTTGTCATTATCAAGAAAAAGTCACCAAACTTTGACTGCTCATGGAGAAACTATTGTCCAGAGGAAGAAAAAAACCACTGTCAAGATTCTGTCTGAATTGGTGGAGACCACTAAGACCAGAAGCATCACTGACTGTGGCCCAAGACTGTGAACTGGAGGGCAGACTGACAGGCTGGCTTCCTGGTTCATTGAAGTTCAACGTCAAAGGTTAACATGGCTGAGAGGCTGAAAACTAAGGAGAAATGTGGCTATCAGGTAATTGAGAGGATGAGAACCCAAGGGAGACTTGGCTGCTGATTGAAGTGACCAATGACTATATCCTTACTGTTTGCTGATCCTGACTTGTGGTCACCTATGAGCCTCCCTAATGAACCCGCTTAATTCACTAATAGTTATTGGGTAGTACAGTGTGACCATCAAGACTGTGGATATTGGAGAGTAAAAAGAAATAACAGATCAAGGAGCCACCCTGGTTGCACGAAGCAGCAAGTCTCTGAGGTATTGGGGGCCGATGAAATGCAACAAAGTCAGTGAAGTGATGGTGGAGCCATCGGTGCAGTAGTACCCCCACGTTACTTTCAGCACCATCCCGCGGGACCTTGGAGAGGTCTACCAGATGGACTGGCTCCCCGCCCCCCACCTCCCGCAACTTGTCTACTACTTCCTCCTAATGCTCCTGCCCACTCATGGGCTGTCTGCATGGAGAAAGGATATAGATGAGGGGTGGTTGATTTCTTAGAAAGGTTTTCATTGTTACCTGTGAGAGTACTCATGTTGTTACATAGTTTACGCTCATGTGTGAGCTGGTTTAACACACCCACTCCTCCCCAGCCCCAAATGAAAGTGTTTGAAAGCCAACAAACTTAGTTTAAGTCTGAAGGCTTATTCTCTATAAAACAAAAGATTGAATATAAAGTTCAAAAGTGAATGTACAAATTTATTCCAAGCTTCCAACTACTGCTACTCGGTGATAGCCCCCAAATGAAGGCAGTTGTCTTTTGGAGGTGAAAGAATTGTCAACTTTTGCTGGTGATGATCACTGTGCTGTGCTAATTAGGAGTCTTAAAACCAATGCATTTTAGAAACTCCAAGTCCCCACACACATGCAGACATTCACACTCTCATGTGCAATCATACCTCTCTGCTACACACACACACACACACACACACACACACACACCAGGGCAGTATCTTTCTTGATCATTTCTTGACAGATGGCCTCCCTTCCAGGTCATTAACAGAACATTTAAAAAATTATTTTACTGAGGGCACAAACAACTCATCACATTCATCCATTGTGTCAAGCACATTTGTACATATGTTGCATCATGATTTTCAAAGCATTTTCTTTCTACTTGAGCCCTTGGTATCAGCTCCTTGTTTTTCCCTCTCCCTGCCCCAACCTACCTCCCTCACCCTTGATAATGTATAAACTATTGTTATTTTTTCATGTCTTATACTGTCTGTTGTCTCCCTTCACCCACTTTTCACTAACAAAACACTTTATCCAGCATGGCCTTGCCCGACTCCATGCACTCATAGGTTTAGCGCAACTTGCTATCTGGAGAGTTCCCAGTTTGGTTAGTGACTGAAAAGAATAAAGCCTTAAATTTTTTCTTTTTGGGGGGCTCTAAAGGCTTGAGGATAAATGAGTGGCCATTTAGCACAGAAGCAGCAAAGCCAACATGGAAGAAGCACATCAGCTTGTGTGATCAAGAGGGGTCCGAGGGAGCAGGTATCAAGAATCAAAGAACAAAAATCACATTATTATGAATGAGGAGGCGAGCAGGGCCCATTTGTAGGCAATTGGTCACCCTCTTACAGTAAAGTGACCAAATATCCCATTTTTGGTGGGACAGTCCCAATTTTAAACAATCTTTCCTGCGTCCCGCAATGTTTTAAAAAAGTCCCATTTTGGGGGGGGGGGGCAAAGAATGCAGTGACAAGCTAGGGAATGACGGGAGAATGGGAATGGAATATACCCCCTTTACCCGCCCCCTCTCCGGTCAATGGTTTCCTGCTTTACCAATGTCAAAATCTGGTCACTTAAATAGTTGCGGGGAGGAGACAGGCCAGTCAAGATGCAGCCGGCAGTGATGATGCATACAACTTTCCTACAGTTCCTGAAGGCTTCCTCCCTCCAACTATCATGGTCCCAACTCTACCTTACAAATCCAACTGGACTGCAGAAGGTACACAGGTAGAAAGGGGAGCTGGAGATATGGGAAACCCAGGACATATGAACCCCTTGGGGCCAGTAGTGAGATTGGAGTTGCCAAATGGGTGAAGAGAAGGTAGAGTAGAGAGACGGAACCAATTACAAGGACCTACACATAACCTCCTCTCTGGAGGACAGACATCAGAGGAGTGGGTTGGGGGAGATGGCAGGCAGTGTAAGATATGACAGAACAATAATAATTTATAATGTATTGAGTGTTGGTGGGTGGGGGGAGCAGGGAAAGGATGGGAAGCTGATATGAAGGGCTCAAGTGGAAAGCAGATATTTGGAAAAGGTAACAGCAGTAGACATGTGAAGATGCTTGGCATAGTATATGTATTTATGTATTGTGAAAAACAATATATGAGCCCCAATAAAATGATTTTAATAAATTGAAAAAAATTTTATGTAGAGATAACTAAACTCTCCAATCCCATGTAAAAGTAACAATCTAAACTTTCACAAAAACTAATTTATCCCTTATTCCACAACTGTGTTCTTTTCATAAGTAAATCTATTTGTTGAGTTTTATGCTAATGTTGTATTAGTTTTTATTTTGTGTATAAAAAACTTGGTAAGGATATATTCTGATATTTGGATAATCATAGCGTTAGCTATACTGAAGTCACTGATGTAATTAATGCTATACAGTTAGTAAAAATTCTGTAGATAATTTTATAATTTTGGTAATTATGAAAGTATACTTTTGAGATTTGGATATAGTCAAAGTAATAAAAAATTAGTGATTGAGAGAAAATTAGACAATCTTTCCATTGCGTTTGCTTACTTGCTTTGCTTCGCTTTTAGCACTTGTTATTCAGATATATGCATGCTATCATTTTTGATAAGTTGCTATGCTACTGCAAAGATCTATTGCTGTCCAGTATATGAGCGAAAAGGAAAACAAGAAAGTCTGGTCATTAAAATTCTGTTTACACTTATCAGAAATAAGCATTTTCATAAAATTAAAGATTGCTGGCTTTTGTTTAAGACAGGGCCTATTAGTAAATGAATGTGTTTTGATTTCATACCTAAGAAATAATTTAAAGGAGGAATTCAGGGTGAAATATCTTTTCTTGTCTCTACATTTATAAGATGACAGTAGCTAGCCTTTTTAAACTAAAGAATGATTATCTTTCACAGTAATCATATAAACAAAACTCTGATATGTGAATTTGCTATCTATTCTCTATTATGGACATAACTGCTATTTGATCTTTAATAAATAAACTGAGGTTTGAGTTTCATTTTTATAAACCATAATATTGGTAAAATGTTTCTAACTACAAGAAACAAAATATAGATTTATATTTGAATGTTCTTCACTTATTTATAATGACATCATTTTTTGTAAACACTTCTTTCCTTTGATGATATCAACATGTTTCTGATGAAGCATTTTACTTTTGTTTTTATTCAAATCAGTTAAAAGAGTATGGTCTGCCCCCCCAATAAAATGATCAATTTTTTTAAAAAGGGGGGGGAGGGAAAGGGGAGGGTTTTTTTAAAAAGGGGCTTGTATCAAGGGCTCAGGTGGAAAATATTGGGAAATGTATGTGGAAATATGTGTGCAAATGTGCTTGACACAAATGATGTACTGAATGTTGTAGTAGCTGTAAGAGCCCCCAATAAAATTAAAAAAAAAAAGAGTATGGTCTGTCAGTCTCAAGGGTACTTTTCCCATAACTGAATGTCTTCTTAACTTAATTTGAAGGGAATACAATCTGTGTAAGAAAAAATCTACACTCATTAATAAACTGCACTTCTGCTTAGACATGGTCCTGCAGCACTTTCATATTCACTTCCCCACCACTGGTGAGCAACTGATCTTCTTTCCCAATACTGTAACTGTTTTTTAGTCCAAAATTAATTTTTAAATCTAATTTATAAGAGAGTATGCATACTAATAGTAACTCGAGTGAATAAGAAGTGTAATTTTTATATATGCTACATTATATTTTAAATATATATCTTTTATAAAGGACAAAAGTTAGAAGAGTCATCTCTAATACAGATGGTGCCTTTTCAGTTCAAAGTTGTAATAATCCTAGCAGTGCTAGGATTGGTTGCCAAATGGTTTTGGAAGTATGTAACTGATTTTTCTTTTTAATATTGCATTGTTTGACTAAAGAACAACTATTAACACACTTTAGCTTTGGGAGGTGGTGATGGTGGTGGCGGGGAGGTCTGGCACTTATTCTTTAAAATATCGACTAATTCCAAAAGCCTGATGCAACCTAACCTGGAAATATGCTTAGATACATTTGTAGAGATCTGTAGAAATATAATATGTAGCCTCAACGGATTAATTAACAAAGAGAAAAGTCAACAACTAGTAAACGCATCACCTTGAGTAAGCTTGTGATGGCAGCTGAATGTGTTCTCATGTGATGCTTTGAAAAGAGGTTTAAAATAATTCCTCTGGGCAATATAGCTCCTTCCCCCCCCCCCCAAGGATGTCATAAATATAATGAACACAGTTAATGTAGGGATTTTCATCCTCTCCCAAATATCAACAGTATTTTCAGAATAGAGTCTATGAAATATATTGCCATAGTAAAAAATTCTGGTTCTTTGTCTTTGATGTCTTTTTTAGCAGATGAAGAAAATCCACCTGGTTTGTAGTTTCTATATTTCCATAGGTCTTTTGACATTTCAATGGGTTGCAATTAAAGAGGACCCCCTCCCGCACCTCTCCACCAAAGGAAAAAGAAACTATTTTCCTTTACTTACTTGGACTAGTTAGTTAAATAGACTAACTTTTAAAAGTATGGAATTAACTGAGAAACTGGCCCTGGATCCCATTAAGATACACACACACACACACACACACACACACACACCAAAACAAAACCCTTAACTCAAAGATTTTCTCAATCAACTTCAATTTATTTATATTATTAATCACTTTTTTTAGATATAAGGAAAAGGTTTTTAAACAAGAGGAACAGGACATTGAGCCCAGTCCAGTTCAAAGTCATAAGTCCGATATTAACCCATATGCCCGAAATCAGTCTATAAAGTCTCCTTCTGACTCACAAAATCACAGGACAGTGGGTGCAGAATACCGGCGCTGGCAGGGGTCTCCACATGGCTCCTCACTTCCAGGGCTTAGGGTCCATCAACAGCAGAAGCAACTCATCGCTGGCAGAGATCTCCATGTGACCACCCCAGCTTCAGAGGTCTGGCTCTATCAAGGCAAAGCCGTGTGGTCTCTCTACTGGCTCCTCCAGCTTCTCGGACACTGGCATCTTGTCTTGTCCGTGATTCATTTTCTCTTATTAATCACTTTAATAGGAACTCTTACAAACATTATAAAGATCCTTAATTGAGTTAGATAATAATTTTACAATTGCTACCACCATATACCCAGAAGAAATAAGAAGTAGACTGTGACCAGACATCAGCATTCCAATGTTCACTGCTGTGCAGTTCACAATGGCAAAGAATTGGAAACAGCCAGAATTTCCATCAATAGATTAAAAAACACTGGTACATACATAAAATGGAGTACTACACATTGCTAAAAAAATAGTGATAAAAACTTGAAGCATCTGGTCTCATGGAAAGAGTTGGCACATATTATACTGAGTGGTTAGCTAAGGCCAAAAGGGCAAGTACAACACGAGTCCATGAAGTAAGTTCAACCAGCAGAACAGACATAGGGGAACATGAACATAATGCAAGATCCTGGGACGAGGATCAGATACTCTGGCATGAGCCAGACCAAACCAAATGATGCATGTGCCATTAAATAAAGGAAAGAAAAAATATTAAAAACATACAGTTAGCACATGTGGCTGAAAGACATCACCCCTCCTTCAACCTCATATGCTTTTAAGGCCCACAGAGGGGTAGGGCAAAAGAAAGTAAAAGGAAATAGAGGAAAGAACTGAAAGGCAAAGGGTATTTATAGAGGTCTAAATACAGGCATGTCCATATGTAAATATATTTATATATAATGAGAGGGAATAGATCTATGTACATATATTTACTTGTTAAGTATTAAGTCAGCAGTCAGACATTGGGCCTCTACTCAAGGTACTCACTCAATGCAAGAACACTTTGTTCTAATAACCTGGCGTTCTGTGATGCTTAGCTTCCTGACATGATTTCTGAAGACAAAATGGGTGCATAAGCAAATGTGGCGAAGAAAGCTGATGGTGCCCAGCCTATTACAAGATATAGTATCTGGGGTCTTAAAGGCTTGACAGTAAGCAGGTGGCCATCTATCTGAGAAGCAACAAAACCCACATGGAAGAAGCATACCAGCCTGTCTGATCATGATCTGTCGATAGGACCAGGTATCAGGCATCAAAGATCAAGAACAAAAATTCATATCATGGTGAATGAGGGGAAGTGCAGAGAGGAGACCCAAAGCCCATCTGTAGGCAGAAGGGTCACAAGGAAGAGATGAGTCAGTCAGGGTGCAGTACAGCATCAATGAAACATACAACTTTCTAGGTGAAGTGAGACATCAATTAGTGTAAGACATGAAATAATTATAATAATTTATAAACTATCAAAATTTGGTGAGTGAGTGAGGGAGGGGTGGAGGGGTAAAATGAGGAGGTGATACCGAAAATTCAAGTTGAAAGAAAATGTTTTGAAAATGATGATGGCGGGCTGAACCCCAGTGGCATAGTGGTTGGGTGTGGGACTGCGGTCCACTGGCTTGGCAGTTCAAATCCAGCTGCAGCAAGACTGGGTAGCTCCCACGACCACCAGAGGGCAGTGATGCTCCCCCAAAAAAGAAAAAAAAAGAAAATGATGATGGCAACAAATGTCAAATGTGCTTCACACAATGGATGGATGTATAAATTGTGATAAAAGTTGTATGAGCCCCCAATAAAATTATTTATGCAAAAGAAGGGGAACAAAGAGCAAATAATCTTTACAGGGTAGATAGCAGAACTGATAATAATATCGTGCTTGACAAAATAAGAATGGAAAAATTAATTACAACATTCAGATTACAACATCAAAATGAACCATAATAAAGAATAACCAAAATATTAAAGAGTAGTAGGATTAATTACAATGTTCTGATTCCAGATACATAGAAGTGTATCCTAAAATCAATAACTAGTGGAGTTTTCCAAAACGGGAGGGGGGATGGGCAGGTCATCTAGCAGTCAACAAAATGGAGTTACTTTGGTCAGCTTACCTCACTCATCTGGACTGTGTGGAGTACCCCCAAGGGGGGTACACTGAATATCTAAAGGTATAGTGTGTGTGGGGATGTCACTAGAGCACTCCATCCCTGATTGCAGGAAGAGCAATGGGGACTTGTTGGAAGTGAGTTTCTCGGTCAAGAATTATGAAGAATAAAGCGGTATAAGTGCTGTTAGGTAAGTGGATCCTGGGATATGGAAGCCTGAAAGAAAAGGGGAATGGTCTGATTGATTATAACAAGTCCTGCTAACTATATAACAGGAAGCTACTCTGCCTGAGTCAGGATAGTAGGGTTGAAACTATTTTTATGGTCTTTTTTTCCCCTTTCTCTTTTGGCATCTATCTACCATATGTAAGATAGGCAGGGTAAGCAAACCCAAGAAGGTAGTTAAGGGACCAACAGTTCTGAGGACAGCGGGGAATGGAAGGGGGTAGGTGGGAGGGGAGCCAATAACAACAGGGATAGGGAAATAAAAAGGGTTCTCAGATTGATAGTGAGGAGAGTGTACATTCCTGGTTGTGTTTGATCAATTGTAATGCAATCAAGAGGAATTACTGAAAGATGATCTATGGGTAAACATGATAGTGGAGCAGGAGGAAAGAAAAAAGAAATAGAGGGATAACAAGAAAGTAAAAATTATTTTTATAGGTATCTAGATATAAAGACAGGTGCATTTGTCAATGTATGTGTATATAGGTAAACACAACAAAGTAGTGGATGGACATTAGGCCTCTATATAAATCTTAGCTCAGTACAAGAACAGTGTGTTCTAATGATCTGGAATTGTATAATACCTTCCCAACATGATCTCTGAAGACAAAATAGGAGCATAAGTAAATGTAGTGAAGAAAGCTGATGGTGCCTGGCTATTAAAAGATATAGCATCTGTAATCTTAACCACTTGAAGTTAAACAGTGACCATCTTCTGGGAAGTACCAAAGTCAACTTCAATATAAATTGCTTTCTAGAATGTCATGTTTTGTTTCTGTTGGTGGTTTTAATTTTATCCCCCTTGTATTGCTTTTGATGTTTCTTTTGAAAATTGAAAGAATATTATAAAACATAGAAAAACTCACATTGTAAGTCTTGTTTGAGTGCTTCCTGGTATACAAAATGCTAGATATTTTAAGATATCTTTTTGAATTATTATTTAGGCTGGGTTCTCTAAAGCAAAACCAGTCTCTTTAAAATATTGCTTTCTTCCGGTGCTCAGTTTCCCCCATTCTTTTTCTTCCTGGACCGCTTGACATTGGCTCACAAGCTCACATTATATTAGTAATATAATGTGAACCCTCATTATATGACTATCCTGCAGACCCAGATTCGATTTCTCTCAAAAATATCTTTGGCTGTATCTGTTCCCTTGTGTCCCACAGAATCAGGGCCAAACTCTGTGCCTTGGACTCGAGGCTGGCCTTTTCTGATTTCCTTGCACAGAATCGAGGTTGGAGACTTACTCTCTGGACTCACCCTCAATCCTTCTCTGATTATGTCAGGACAACTGCCTCCATCCAACATGTCCATTTTCAGGACTTATGTCTCCTCCAATATGGTTAGGCATCAAGTGTATTTCAATACCAGAAAGAGATTCCTATTTTTAATTGCAAAATTTTCTTCTTTCTGTACCATATTTTGTATAGGTAGGCTATTAGTCAAGATAAATTAAGTGCTTTAACAAACAACCTCAAATTTTTAGTGGCTTAATGCAAACATTGTTTCTTGATCACCCACAGTTGAATGAGGGCGCAAAGGCTTAGTGAAATGTCTCAGAATTCAAAGGACTCAAGCCACAGTATTAATGGCTAATATCTGTACAGGAAACCTATCTGACTTTCCAGGACTCGTTTTAAAATGGAATTACGAGTAGGTTATAGCTCATGGGAAGGAGTTCTGCATGTTAATCTGCGACCTGTAAGGCCAGCAGTGTGAAATCATCAGCCACTTCCTGGGAGAATGAGAGTGCTTTCTACTCTCCTAAAGAGTTCAAGTCTCGGAAACTCAGGGGCAAGTCTGCCCTGTCCTTAGTGTCAGTATGAATTGACAGTAACCTGATGACGATGAGTTTGAGCTTTCATATAGTTCATGGAGCTGAACAACCAGGAAGATCTAGGTCTTCTTCCTATTCTAGCTGCCAATGTCTCTACCTAGTTTCCATTGAACACAACCACCCTGGTCTGTCCAATCTCACTCTCTACTTATTCAGCATTTTCCTGAAATGTGCTTTCTCCTCAACAGCTGTTAGGGACTGGGGATTTTTCAGACTGACTTTGAGCTGTCACTTAGCAAGGCAGTAAGCCTCAATGGCATGCAAACACCACAAGAATAACAAGAAAAACTGCAGAGATCTCCTTAAATGTCATCAGAGAAGCAACAAGCCCACATGGAACAAGCACACCAGCTGGTGTGATCATGATCTATTTCTCTATCATCATATATAAATATATTTGCCCAAGTACATGCCTGTATTTAGACCTCAATAAATTCCCTTTGCCTCCTATTTCTTTCCTTTATTTTCTTTTATTTTCCTCTTGTCCCACTATCATGCTCAACCTTCATTTGGGTTTCAGTCATTTCTCTTGGTTACATTATTCTTGATCAATCCCTATCAGGCCTCTCACACCCATCTTGCCACTGATTTTGAATCACTTGTTGTTTCCTTGTCCCTGGGTTGGTCAACATTACCTTCTTCCCCCCACCTCCCTCCTTCAGCGTTCCTAGTATGCTTAGTCTTCAGTTTCTTAAAACATCATGAAGGATCTATATGGGGGCCTTCAAAACTTGTATTTTCAACAAATGTTTGAAGTCTTTATTTCTTCCATCATTATGCTTGCTGCAGTGTCTAATTTGTTAATTTTTATAACTCCAAAGTGATTAGATTTAGTACATATGTACACTACTGTACACCATGAAAGATATAGAAAACCCTATTCCCATACAGGATTAAATTCATAAGGAGCGTGAACAGCATTCCCAAGCACATTTTCAGGGGCCTCAGTTCAATTCATAATAGGGATCTAGTAATATTGGAGGATTCATAGATGATGGAAGTTTTGATAATGTACTTATGTATATCATGCTACCAAGAACAGAATATTGGTTTGAGCAAGAATAGCTATGTTGGAAGATATGATGGAGGTTGGGAAAATGATTGCTATGTGTCCCTGATAATCATTGTACATAGAATATGTACATATTCGGTTTTCAATAGTCATTTATTAGTAAACATTTTCAGAGAGTCTGTTAGTCCCAGCAATAACTGTGAAAGTATTGTGTTAAAGACAAAAGAAGCATGATTTATGTTCCCAGGGCCTTACAGACTCCATGAAGAGGCAGATTTCTAGACATGCTAGGAAGTCCTGGGGAAATCAGCTAAGGTGAGGGAAAAAGTACTCTTGAAAGATATAATAGCTAAACAAGTTTATTTTTTAACTGTTAGAGAACCTAAGTTTATTCTAGAAGACAATCTCTCTATAAATACAACCACAAAGGATGCCCTAAACATGAAAGGGTACTTATGGCTTATAGAACCATAAAATAAACTGTATATATATAGTTGGTATCTTATTACAAAGTTGTCTGACCCTAGGTGAGTGTGTATGAGTAGTGTGCTTGTTTAATTTACTCTAAATATAACAGAAATATGAGTAGGTTTAGGACTCAACTTATACTTGTGCTATCTTATTAATGTAACAAGAGAGAAAAAATATCTTTTCAAACAGGATCATACCCACAGGTATCCAAAGCTAAGTATGGTGTCATCAAGTTGACTCTCACTCATATGCACCCCATAGGGCAGTGTAGAACTGCCCCTTTGGGTTTCAGAGGTTGCAACTCCTTACAAGAGCAGAAAGGCCTCAATATTTTGCTCTTGGAGCAGATGGTAGGTTTGAACTACTGATCTTGCGGTTAGCAGCTCAAGGCATCATCAGTTACACTGCCTCTTTCCCACAGGTGTAAGAGTTGGAAGGTTAACACGTTTGTGGGGAAGGCATTATTCAGTCATTAAAACAAGGTTTCTGATTCTCAATGCAGTATTATGTAAACTTTCCCAGCTTATTCTACTGAAAACAAATGAGATAGTACTCCATACATTGGAGGAAAAAAGTTAGAAGAAAAATGTACATGGAAAGATGAAGATTATATAGATAAGATTTCCCTTTTTAAGCGAACTGTCATTGCTGCTTTTTTAAAAAAAACATTTTAATGGGGGCTCATACAACCCTTATCACCATCTGTGGCAGTCATGTGCTTATTTTAATTTTATAATTGAAATGTAGGGGTGAAGTCTGGCCTGTTAATCAGGAGAAAGCCATTGAGTAGCTGATGAAGCCTCTATGTGGGCATGGCTTTCACCTGAGACTCCAGGGAAATCTCGTGAATTTCCCTCGTGAAGATGAGACGCTATCTTCCCCAGTTGTTGGGGGTTAGCTTCAGAGACGCTTAATCATGGAAGAGACAAGATGCAGCCTCGGAGAAGTTGGAGGAGCCAGCGGAGAGACCACTCGGCTTTGCCCTGATGAAGACAGACTTCTGAAGCTGGAGTGGCATGCTGTTGATGGACCTGAACCCTGGAAGCGAGCAGCCATGGGGAGACCCCTGCCAGCGCCAGAATTCTGCACCCACTGACCTGTGACTTCCTGAGGCGGAAGCAGACTTTTTAGACTGACTTCGGGCATATGGGTTAATATTGGACTTATGACTTTGCACTGGACTGGATTGGGATGCCTTCTTAGTGTCACATTTCTTTTGTATATAAACCCTTTCCTTATACCTATATGCGTGTCTCTGAAATTTGTTCCTCTAGTCTGTCCGGACTAACACACCATCCATCCATCCATCTATTGTGTTAAGCAAATTGGTACATTTGTTTCCATCATTATTCTCAAAATATTTGCTTTCTACTCTGAGTCCTTGGTATCAGCTCCCCATTTCCCCCTCCCTCT